>CAUYSK010002522.1:0-177625 GCA_963575035.1 Avahi laniger | reverse complement strand
GTTGCTTCTCCCCAGTCCCCAGAACCCCCAGACTGGGGTTGGGTTTTGTACTGGTGACTCAGGGCTCCTGCCATATGGTGGTCCCAGAATAAATAGCCAAGCTCACTGAGCCAGTGGGTGGGTTGGCTCCACGGCGCTAATTTAAGGCAGTTACGTATAGGCGAGGCCTTTAACACAGGTGTCCAGTGATGGGGCGGCTGCCTCGTGGGATGGTGAGTTCCGGCCCCTGGAAGGGTTCTGGAGAGGCAGGGTGGCCAAGTGTTGGGGATCAGATTTCTTTATGGAGTTAGAGGCTAAAATCAGTGACTCCTGTGATTTTATGAGGGGCTTGAGACTTTTGAATTCTTTAGGGAACAGCACAGCACATGGACACCATCATCATGCTGCTGGCGGTAGCCATGACGTGGTAGTGATGACAGCTGATGCTTACCGAGTACTTATCGTGTGCCAGGGACTTTTCTGGTTACTGTATGCACGTTAACGCATTTAATCCCCATGAGAAACTTACCCGTCATATATAAAAAAAGAAGCTTACGTGGTGAGTGCAATGATTATTCCTATTTTGCTAATGAGGAAACGAAGACAGGGAGCTTCAGTACCTTGTGGAAGTCAGTCGGGAGGTGGCAGAGCTGGAGTGAGGATGCAGGCGGCCGACTGCAGGGTCTGTGCACCCTATCCTGGCTGCCGTCCAACAGGGCCTGAGCCACAGGTCTCCCCAGCCTCGCCACAGCCAGAGCTCCGTGAGGCTGGTCCCCAGCTGGCCACAAGTCTTCCCCAAGTCAAATCAATGTTTATGGAACGAAACTCGAGGCTTCCATCATTTGCTAATGGCTCCTGACCATGGGAGATAGCTTTCAGTCAAACAGGGGACCAGTGGCTAAGAGGCCATCTTTTCAGAAAGAAGTCCATTCGCTTCTTGTTAAAACAGACCTTCAGTGCTCTTGTTGAGCTTTAGAAATGTCAAGTGAACCTTTTACTGCCAGAGTGGATGCCTTCCCCTGATCAGGCTCACGTGCTCTCCCCACTGTGCTTCTCCTGCTTGTGAAATGGACGCCACAGGGGGTCATGGTGCCCACACCTGCCCCAGCTCCAAGGGGGGGGACTGTCACCCACGGTATGAGAGGAGGGGACAGCCTTCGAATGCCTCTAGTGTCTTGGCTTCATTTAATTTTTTACAATATAATGGTCAACATTATATTGTAAAAGGTCTCCTTAGTGTTCACATGCAAACAAATGCACACGTATACATATATCAGCAAGTGTTCACCAGGCAATTTGTAATTCTGCAGTCATTTTGTTTTAAATAAACGCTTCCTCATTTTCCCTCATCACCATCTTTCACCCACAGGGGAGCTGCCAGGGGCTCCTCACTCCTGGTATCTGCACATCACCAGTCACGGTTCTTGTGCATTCGCAGCTGTGGCCGCTCCTCTGTCCACATGCCACCAGCCTCTCCGCAGTTGCCCCTGCCACCCCGGAGCCAAGCGCCGCTGCCGTGGTCCCTGCACAGCCAGGGAGAAGTGATGGCTGATTCATTGTGTCACGGAGGCAGTCAGCCGTTCAGCCGGATGGAAACAAAGCAATCCCGGCACAAGCTCAGGGCGGCAGACTCCCCGAGAAGGGCACTCCTCTGATGGATGGGCCGCCCAAGCCCTGGTTGTTTCCCGGAAGCCAACGCCATGCGCCCTCCCAGCCAGGTGGCGATTTTTCTCTTCCTGTAAATAAACATTTCCCGCAAAGGCAAAGAAGCTCGCTGCTGGGCGTATGCCTTCTTCGCTGAGCAAAAGAAGGAAATGACTACCTAGGATGCTGTAACTCAGCAACCTTTTTGGTCAACAGCCATGGAAATAACCTAGTGATCTATTATTTCATTTTTGAAATGACGAATCAAAGTTCATTTCAAAATTTCAGTGACCACTTATTCTAAATGCAAGGCATTGTTTAATCGTGGAGATGAAAGAGCAAACAAGTTGAGCCTGGAGTGATATTTGTGGGCTCCGAGTTGGGTGGGATGTGTGTTGAGTGGAGCCCAGGGATGATCAGGAGGCCTCCGGAGGACCCTGGACCTACGGTTAGGCAGCTGACTGGGAGTCAGTCAGTGGGCCAGCTTGCTGGAAGCCAGAGAACACCACTGGTCTGAATAATCTTCATTATTTTGGTCTTAGCCCTGACTCAGCTGCCATTAAGTCAGGATTGGCAAATACACGGCACACCTCACCCTCCAACCCTGTGTCTAGGGATCACTAGCTAATCAGGACCCTCTTTCCTACAGAGCCCAGATGTAACCTCAGAATCCTTCTGAACCCAGTGCTCCAGGCAGCAGGGACCAAACAGCTAGAGAGCTGGATTAAGCCAAGAGATGAAATCTCCCTGGGGGCCCTGTCCAGGTTGCCTTCTTGTTCTCAAATCTCGGGGCTCAGCTTTGCCACTGGATGACCAAGCACCTCACAGCTCTGTCTTTTTCACACCTCATCCTGCAGGGGCTTCTCTTTAGAGGATCGGCCTGGAGCATAACTATGCTCAAAGAAACCACGAGCTTTGAGTGTTCCCTTGAGCACTGCTTTTCCAAATATCAACCCTTCTGAAGACAGTCCCTCATACTCAGGCTTTGTGCGCAGATCAATAACCAAATTCTCCATTTTGCAGCTCTTTTGTAAGATTACAGATTCTTCTGGGGTTTCAGAAGCTTTCCTGCAGAAAGGTCTGTTTGGTGGTCTCTGGGTGGGTGGGTGGGGTGGATGAGCAGACGCCCTTAGCTGTATTTGTGTGTTACTCTGGCTTAAACAGAAGCATCCAGCTTAGGTTATAGACTCTGCTTCTAACAGGGCCATGGGGGCAAATCTGGGGCGGGAACCAAACTAGATAAAGGAGAGAAAATTCCATAAAACCATTCATGGCTAAAGAGTCTCTGACCACCCTCTGCCACCCCCACCTTCACAGGCAGGGTGGCCATTCTTCTCTGGTCAAGCTGAAGTCCTACATTCAGGTCACGTGCTGTGGAGTGTTTGTCCTGTTTTAGAGCCTCATAAATAAGTCTGGACAGTTGTTCCTGGTAAAGGGCCCCTCACTTTCTTGAAGATCACCACTAACTGCATCCTGAGCCTTTTCCAGGATGACGATCCCACCCCACATTCCCAGCCTTTCCCTGGGGTGTGGCCTTCCCCAAGAGAATCTGGGGTTCTCCTCCTCAAAGTCCAGGCTGTGGCACCCAGAGTTGGGCCAAAGTCCTAAGGGCCAGTCCTGGTAAAAAGGGAAGCTGCTTTGACCCATTCTCAGCGAATGGTGATGGACAACTGAGCTGTGGTACTTCCCTGGCCCCATCTTCCTCTCCCCTCTCAGTTTTTGTAGTGAAACACTTGCCAAGCATTTACCAATCACTTGCTTTGTGCCAACAAGGAGAACCAAAGTGTGCGTGTTCAAGGAATTCACAATGAGGGGCAGAACCTCCAAGCACCTCCTCCATCAGACTCACGTAGAAAGTGCAGGGTTAACAGAACAGCCACAGGGGGTGGGTGAGCACGTAGGATGGGCAGATGATTCAGCGTGGGCTGGAAGTGGGGGGTTGGGAGGGGCTGGCAGAGCAGGGGCTGGCCTGATGCAGGAAGGCCAGGCAGAGCTTCTCCAGAGAGAGAGAGGGAGGGAAAGGCGCCCTGGTTAAGAGGGGACAGCGTGAGCACAAGCATGGTGGCGGGAGGTCCATAGCTTGCCCAGTGTCACGTGGTTAATTAATTATGCTCAGGGTTGCTTGGGGAGTGACAAAGAAAGCAATGTGAGTCCAGAGTGGGGATCTAAGCTCCATCCTGGAGCATTGGTGGGGGGCACTGGAAGGTTTTAAGTAAGAGTGTAACATGAACAGATCCTTCTGGCTGTCACATTGAGGCTGCCCTGGGTGTCGGGGGACAAGAGGCCAAGGGAGCAGTAAGAAAGAAGCTGCCTTCCATCAAAGTAGTCTGCAGCCCCTGGAAGGCAGGCCCATGGAGGGCGTTCTTCCTGTGCAGAGGCAGCAAGACCTGGAGCCTTGCTCTGTCCCTTGCACAACCACCTCATGAAGCCTCACCGGTGATCACTGCATCCCAGATGGCTTCGGTGGTGCTGCCTCCACCCCAGAGCCTTTACCCAGTCTTCCCTAAGTCCCCTATAGCCTAGGCAAATAAATTCGTGTGGCAAACACGGAGGTGCACCGCGCAGGTGTTTCTCCTGGAATGAACTTGCTGATTAACAGCCAGGAGTGCAGTTACCTGAGAGTCTCCAGCTGTTAGCACCTTCAGCGTTTTTCTCAGCTTTTGTACTGAGACCAAGCTCTTGCCAGGTGGCCCCCAGCCAGTGGCTGAGCATCATGAGTTCTCTAGGGCCTGGCCATTTCTGCACAGTTCGGGACTCATCTAATAAAAAAAATCTCTGCTTTGGAACTCGCTGTTGGGTTGACTGGGCCTGGTCAGATTTTCACCACGGTCTGAGAGTCTCTCAGTCCAGTCCTGGTTCCTCCCCCTTTTTCCTCTCCCCGGCAGTGCCCTCCAGCGCATGTTTGCGTTCCTAACTGTGTCTCAGTGTCTGCTTCCCAGGGGATCCGGCTGGCGCACCTGGACATGTGCGCAGTGTGCTGCTGGTCTACGAGGACAACAGGGAAGTAATCTGTGAGCCATGGATGTGCACAATCTGACTTCAAGGCGTATCTTGTTCACCTGCAGGCTGGGCTCTGCCCTGGACCCGGCCACAGTCCCCCACGTGGCTGTGGTGGGAAGAGCCATCTTGCATACCATCACCCAGGAGTGAGGACCTTGGCACCTCATCTCTTTAGAGAAAAAGGAGGAGACTGGTCTTTTCCCAGATTCCCTATTAAAACCAGTTTTTGTCTGAAGACCTACCTTTTCTACCAGTGCCTGATACCAATTGTGCCTTCTCCAGAGAGGGTGAGCTTCTTCTGGAAGGATTCATGGAAGCTTTGTCCGAACACAACCCAGTCATTCTAGTGCTCTTACGGGAGGCCAGCATGGACAGTAACGGGCAGGTGGGCTTCGTCTCGTCACAGGAAGCAATCCCAACAGTGGAGCTGAGATGACGAGGGCCCAAATTTCAGCAGACCATGGGAACCGAGAGGAGCTGGAGCTAGGAGAGCAGGTCAGACATGAGACATGTCCAGAAGAGACCAGATTTCATTTCATTACTTGGGGGGGTGAAGGAGTCACTAGTGACCACGATGAGTCTGACGTAGGTATCTGGGTGGATGGGGATGCATTTGCTGAATTGGGAGCCCATGAGGAGTTGGAAGAAATTTGGGGGAGAAAAATGGCTTCATTTTAACATCTTTGTTCTCAGAGCTGCCTGTGGGACAACGAAAAGAGGACGTCCCACTTGACTTTTAGTATTCTCTAATCCTGCCTGCAAAATCAGAGAGAACCAACATCCTGTCAGAGGCTGTTGCTTCCCCTCCGGTCCCTGTGCTGGGCTTTTCTCCAGCCCCTTGCCCTCCGGCAAGCCAGGAGCCAGCAGCGCAGTCTGCCGGGGGCTCCAGGGGCAGGCTCTTAACATAGCAGGGCCCTTCAGATGTTCCCCAGCAGGGCCCTTCACATGTTCTGTCGCTGACAACCGCAGGCCCACCGCCTGCCAGCATCTGCTCACAGAGACACGGCATCACAAACTCTCCGGACTGGAAGGGACGTTGGAGGTCATCCCTTTCAGCCTCGGGTTGGCATTTTCAGACTGTTCTAATAACTCAAGAGTTACTCCTTCTTTTGGGCAGCAGACTGTTTCTTCTGTCTTCCCTGTGATACGCTGTTGCGCCTCCTTCCTAAGGAGAAGCATGCTGGGTCTCATTTTTGTGGATCTAGCAGTGAGAGACATGACGAGACCAGATTTGGGAACACAAGTTCTTTTTGTCCTTCACACTACAGCTACGAGAATGGTCTCCATGGCAACAGCAGCTTCTCGGAGGTGTCTAGATTTTCATTTTCTGTATTTCTCTACATGTCTAATTTATGAATAATCTTCTTGTAAGTAACCTGCTGGAAAGTTTCTGCATGTATATGAATATCAAGAAATCCATATTTATATATATTCAAAACAAAAAAAAAACTAGGCTGATAGGCATTTTTGGTACATTTTTTTCCTCCCACTATAAAAAGAAATTAGGGTTGACTTAAAAAATTTCAAGTTAAACAAGATTCAATAAAAGAAACACTGCCTTCATGTTCTTCAAAGGCATGTGAGCCATAGAGGGCTGGAGCTAACCTAATTATGTTTTCTTTAATGTGAAATAGCTATTTGCCTGACATTCATTTGCATCTCGCCATCACATTCAAATGGCTGGGACATTGATTTTTTTCCAGGGCTCTCTTTGAACATGAAAGTACTTTTTCCTCTTTTCCCCGCCCCACACCTTGTGAGAAAAGTGATAAGAATGAATCGATAATTACATTGTTGGATAAAAATGAATATAAATTTTATTGAAAAACAACACCAGCAACAATGTGGGGAAAGCATACTCAACAGCCACCGGCCCACACAACTCAATGCACACGTTATGAGAAGTAATCACCTCTTCAGGTTTCCAACTACTTATTCCAAATGAAAAGAAATTATAGACCTCAGATAAACCGATGTGGCCCTCAGATGCACACCACCTTTGAAAATGTTGTCAATAGCAAACAATCTGGCAATACCCTTTAACCCTTTGTTTGCTGCGGGCGAACCAGTGTGTTTTAAGAATTAATTGGGATGGAGCGGACCTAATCCATCCCAGTGGCATCTAAAACACCAGAGCACTGGGAAAACTCTTCTACTTTTCAAGTCCTTTGAGAAGAGGATTTCACCAACTTTCTTGGCAGCTTGTCCCTCCTGCTTAACAACAGGAAATAGTTCTTTATGTCTAGCCTAAATCTTTCATGCTTCAATTAATCTATTTATTTCTTTTTAATCTCAGCAGGCTGTGAATTTGTCCTGGTGGGACAATGTAACATATGGGGACCTCACAATGATCATAATCAGATTGCAAACGAAGTCCAGCTGTGCTGGTGGCACTTTTAAAACAAGCTGAAAAGAAGTTAATTGCAGTCGTGATCGTAGCCCCTCTGCCCCGCCCCTCCCCCACTGTCTTGTGCCCGGGCACCTGTCTGCCCTGTGGCCTAGGGGCTGCCATCCTGGGACTTGCTAGCAAGCGTACTCTGAGTTTGAGCAGTTTCAGCGCTTCGCTGGTATAGCAATGAGTGTGGTCAAAGCTGTCCCACCCAGTCCTATGTCCAGTGTTTCTGTTTCAAGAAGGGATTTCCCGGCAAAACACTCCTAATTTCTATCACATTCCGTCTTCTTACCACACCAGCAGGCCCCCAGGTTCCCCTCACAGCTTGTGTGTGGCAAAGACGTGCTCCACGTACACGAGGAAGCGCTGAGAAGTCACGAGAAAGCACCAGTGGTTTTAACATAAACATCTCAACAGTATTTTTCAAGTTCTGCGTAAATCCGCAGCTTCGCGGAGGTGAGCAGCGCCCGCAGCGCCGCACTTCGGCCACCAGGGTGCGCCCGAGTCATTCCACCGGCCGCTGGGACTCGTGGACCGGGAAACAAAGATGGGGATTTGAATAAAAGCCTTCAAAATACAATCCCGAATTTCTACCCTGAGCAGCATGCGTGTAAAAATTCATGAAGATTGGATTTCGTTTCATGTATTTTTACTTCAGTGGGAAAGAAATGCAGGTGATTTTCTGACTGCGCCTACAGCTGTCTTTACAAAGGGGGCGCCTGGTTAACTGAAGGGGGAGGGGCGGGGTGCGCCGCGGGCGCTTTGAGAGGCGGGGCCTCCCTCTCCGGTGCCGGGGACAGCTCCTGCTTTGCTGGGTGGCATCCTCTGCATGCTCCAGAATGTACTGATTAATTATATTGTATATCCAAAGGCACATCTTTTATTAGAAGATCTCCAGCAGGACTAGCCGTGGAGCCAGCGCTGGGTCCAGTGAGTGACATGTGTCATAGAAGGCACTTATTATTTTGATGAAACACAGCACATTTCTTTCAGCCTGTAAAATCAAAGGTGTGTGAAAATGCTGTTTTCAGGGTGCAAAAACTCCCCTTGTTTCCCTGTGGTGGTGCATATCAGTTATGTCTCTGGAGCTTTTGTGCATTTTTCAGGTGTGAGTGACAGGGTGCGGGTCAGGTGGCAGAGCCTGTCAGAGGGCAATGGAACAGGCTAGGGCAGCTCAGCCCCCAAGGAGGCACGCCCCTTGTGCTCACGGCCCCCCAGCCTGGTGCAGGATGGGCACCCTTACGAGCTGGCTCTGGGCTAGGTCCATGCTGAGTGGTAGGGACTTTGTGGGCAGGGACTCCAGGGAGTTGACGGACTGAAGTGTTGGGAGCCTGGAACTTCAGACAGGCCTGGGTAGGGGAGGCTGCTGCTGCCTGGCGGTCCTCCCACCCTGAGCTTTGGAAGGCAGGGGCTGGGCCGCCGTGGTTCACCTCTGTAGCCCCAGCATCTAGCATGGCTCCTGGCACTTGCTGAGTGTCCCCTGAGCAATTGTTGGAAACACAGATGTGAGCGCAGAGCGGGAGGCGTTAGGATCCTGGCTGGCCCTGGCTGTCGGTGAGCCCAGGGGCAGGTGGGGCGGCAGAGGGGACTCTCAGGGGCGGGGCACGGAGACAGGCAGGGACCATAGAGCTGGAGAAGCAGAGAGGTTGGCAGGGATCACCCCAGAGTGTGTCTCGGTGCTAGGATGGTGTTGCAGCGGCCACAAGGGTCCTCTCTCTGTCTTTTCCTCCCGGCTGCCCTTGCTGGAGCCAGCCCTTCCACCGTTGCCATGGCAACGCCAGCTCCAGGCGCTGCTGAGGGCCAGCTGCTCTGCCCGAGGCTTCTCAGGCCCGCCTAAGCAAGCAAGGAGCCCTGAACTGTCCCCGCAGAAGGCGTGCTCTGTATGGCAGGGTCTCTCTTCTCAGAAAAAGGGAGGAAGGGAGATGGGATAGGGCTTTTTCGCAGAGACGAGCACAAAAACTGTTCCCACGTTGCTGGAGGTCTCCCCAGCCATGGCTTTGCTGGTGGAGACTGTGGGGGCAGGCAGAGCCCCATTACCCTGCAAGTCTCGCTGGCACCGCTGCAGTCGCTCTACTCACTACTCACTCACCTCACCTCCGCAGGGCCTTTACTTAGGGTTATCTATAGGTTTCCTGTAAGGCGAGTGGCAGGGGTCGGGCTGAGAGGGCCTGGGGACACCCTCCCCCTGAGATTGAACTCGCTGCCCTGCACCTTCCTCTAGGAGCACAGAGCCCGAGGTCTTATACCCTGAGACTCAGGCTGCAGGACTGCCAGGGGTGTCCCTCTGTCCCCTGGCCTCCCACCAGGACACCCACAGTGGGCACTGGCTGCTCTTTCTTTGGAGTCTCCTCACACCTTCTGGTTGTCACATTCCCAGCTATGCACAGGGACTGTGGAGGCGCTCTCCACACCTTGCTTCTAGGGCTCTTGAGGAACAAGAAGCAGTTAATGAAGAGGCAGCAGGAATGCAGAAGACGGTCAGGTCTGGGAAGAGATGATAATCCGACATTCCCTGGGGGCCTGGAGCTGTCAGGAAACACTGTCATGCTGCTTGAAAGGGGCTCCGCGATTCAAGGATGACTCAGCCTTGCAAATCATGCCCCTCCTGGGCGTGGAGGAGCATTCTCTAAGCATCACGTGAAAAGCTTTTAGCCTGGGCAACATCCCTGCTTTCCCACATCAACCCTATAACAACAACAACAAAAGCATTAACACGAGAAGGGGGCATCTGGGCGCTGGTGTACAGTTTACAATACCTTGGATTTACATAGCACCTTTTTCTTCTAAAGAGCCTTTGCCTCTGTCCCCTTGGCAAGGGCGACAACCGGGTGAAGCCTTCAGAACGTAAATATCACAGCTCCTGCGGCAGAGCAGGGACACTGAGGCAGAGCCCTAGAAGTGATTTCATGCAGACTCGGGTACCCAGGGCTCTCTGCACCGCCTTTGGGCCCTCCCCGGGCCTGGTCTTGGCCCTCTGGAGGGTACGCCGGGGCCCAGGCCCTCACTGGGCATTCACTTTGTATTTCAGGATGTAGGAGTAGAAGTTGTGGTTGGCGTTCTCCAGCACCATGACGTAGACTTCCTGGCAGCCGGCCGTGCTGCAGCTGCCCTCCCAGTAGCCCTCATGGTTCAGGGTCAGGGGCCACGTGTCCTGCCCCTTCACCAGGACTTTGGCAATGCCATGCAGCTTCAATTTGAATGGGACGTTCCGGTTGGCGGGAAGCACACCCGACAGGGGCTCCAGCAGCTCATTGTCCTGCCCCCAGTTGCCAAAGCTCTCAGGGAACACCGGCCAGTTCACCTTGGTGTTGGCACAGCACAGGAGATAATTGAAGACAAAGACATAGTTTCCTGGTTCCTGCCTCTTCTTGACAAAGATCTTGAGGGCAAACTTGCCAGCATGTGGCAGCTGGACTTTCAGCTCTATCCGCTTTTCCCGGTGCAGCTGGAAGATGTAGCGCCGCTGTGTCTCCTCGGTGATGGGGCCGTCGTCTCCATGCAGGGAAGCCAGGACGCTGATGCCCTCCTCCACACCGAGGCTGACAGAGCAGCGCCCATCGCTGGTGTGGATGAGGGGGTCAGGGTGGGAGGGCTTTGTGATGCCCATCTGCTCTGAGAACCAGCTGGGGCCCACGGGCTGGTGCAGCTCAGCTGGCAGCTGGACACCCATGTCCACGTAGTTGCACTTGAGCGTGTACTCCAGCACTGAGCTGTAGATGTCGGAGTTGCCTTTGGCGAAGATCTGTAGCTTGTGGGTGCCCATGGTGGGAGGGTACACCTCCAGCTTCATCCCGTTCTTCCTGAGGCTCAGCAGCCCGTGCTCCTGCTTGCCATTGAGCATGAACATGAACAGTGTTGGGGCACAGCTCTCGATGGTGACTGTGGCCTTTCCGTTCACTGTGGAGAGAAAGTTGGGATCAGGAGAGATGGGTCCAGTATGTGCTGATGTGCTGGTAAATATTTAACCACTGTCTCTCTGGGAGAAAAATAGCCCTGACTTGCAGCATTTGCCCATTTCTGTGGTGTAAATACTTTCACCATGGTTGATTTTAAGCAATGGATATGACACACACAGTACTAGCTGGCTGCAGCACACCCCTGGAAGGGTTCCTCTACCCCGTTAGGTGGGTCTCTTTGAGTGAGCTGAAAGCAGGGGGATGTCAAGAAAAATGTGCCACCAGCTGTATGTGCTCATCCTGACCCTTTGATTCCCATCAGATGAAGACTGCCTGATTCTAGAGAGGACCAAGGGATAGGAAGGGCACCATCTCCCCCAAGCTCCAGGTCTTGCTTTCACAAAGCTCCCTCCAGCATCTGTTTGTTACAGTACCAACAGCTGTCATGTCAACACACGACCTTCCAATCTAGGTGGGACGGCCTCATTCCAGGAGACTGTGTTCAGGGGGCTGGAGTGGGGTGCTTCCCCGCTACCCATCTCCCCCACCCCCTGCTTCTCACCGAGGTGTGTCTTAGCCGTGTTTCTAGAATGGGCCCCTGAAGGGTCAGTGCGTGCACAGGAGGGTCTTTTGCATTCCCCCTCCTTCTGTCTCTCCCTCTAGCCTGCAGTTTTGTCTTTCTTTGTCCTGGTCATTGATTTTCAGGGACAGGTGGTCACTTCCCTGTCTCTGCAGCCCATGAAGACTTGCCTACCTATTTCTCCCTGGCTCCTAGGACCACGAGGAGGAGCAGTGGATTCTCTGAGAGCCTGACCTTGCTTTCTATCAGAAGCTGGTCACCTGTCGCCAGCCTCTGCAACACCCCACAATGCTGTTCACAGATGAGTGCAAAGGAAGGAGACAGGCTGTGTGACCCATGCTCACCAGTAACCTCTCCCTGGCCTGGGCTCGGACGCTCTTGCTGGGGAGGCAGAGTTGCCTGCCTTCAGCCACATCTCTTCCATGGTAACCTCCAAAGGAAAGTGACCAAGATCAACAGACTTGCTATCCTCTCCAGATGAAAACCCTCCCCTCCTCTCGCTTCTTCTAGACCAGCTCAGCAGGCAGAGGCTGCCTCAGCCTCCACTTCTCACAGTCCTGTTCTGTTCCATCTTACATCAGAGCTAGTTGTGAGTCATTCCTACGCCATGAGGTGCAGATCCCCCTGTGATTCACCTTTGATTGTGGAGCGTCATCTAGCACCCTGTGCAGCAGCCTGAGGGCTCCTGTGCAAACGTCCACCTGCTTGCTCCTGGGCTCACCCCAAGCCCCTCAAACTGGAGACCCACGGAGAGTCCTGTCTCCTGCTTCGCCAGCGTCAGGGCATCCTCTCAGATCCTCCATGGCCGCACCCCTTCAACCTCAGGTCCTGCCTCCCCACCGCCTCCCCCAAGCCTAGATAAGGCCTCACCGTAAAGTCCTGACGGCAAAGAAGTCTACTCGGACCCCTCAGGTGAGGTTGAGTTCCCTGGAAGCATTTTTCCTGGCCTTGACACTCCTTCAGAGAACTTACCACTGTTGTAATTAATTGGGTGAGCACTTTTGTGTAATATCTGCCCTCTCTGCGGGGCTACGGACTATTTGGGGAAGGCGCCAGCCTGTCTCATTTCCTGCCATGTCCTGGTGCCCGGTCATGGTGCCTGGCCCAGAGGGTTCTTGCCAAAAGTGTGCTGAATAACTAAGAAGACTTGAAATAAAGGACTGGTGACCCCTCCGGGCCCTCTGTGGGAGCCCGTGGCCTCTTCCCATGCTCCCTGCTGCCTCCTTCCCGTGCCCTGCTTAGCTCCGTCTTGGATCCTGCTGGTTTCCCAGCCCCCCATCTGGGCACCCTGTTCCTTCACCTCCTTTGTGCCCAGCTCAGTGTCCCTCTTCTGTTTCCTTCTCATCCCCACTCTTAGCACAACTAGCTACCACAAAGAAATATTCCTCACATGTGTACCACAAATATGGAATCAAGTTTTAGAACACTATAAATTAAAAAGTCTGATATTTATATTTTTATGTCTCTTGAAAAGACAAACTCAACCCAACGATGTTAGTTCTATGGTGCGGTGGCCTGGTCGAATCTTTCCCATGGTACAGTGGCCTACTCCAGATGCACAGGCTCTCCCTCTGGTGCACGTGCAGAGACAGAGTCTCGAAGTGAGCACCCGCACGCTGTTATTTCAGCAGCAGGAGCTGCCAGGTGTTTGCAGTTTTGAAGAGTGTGCAATAGCTCAGCAACCTGATTTAAGGAAACCATTGTGTGGTGGAAGGGACAGATCAGTTGGAACTAACTTGGGGGCAGCTGTGCTCCCCTGCTGCCCCCACACTCTGGGCCCACCCACAGGCCACCCTAATGGCAAGTGTGAGTTCAGCCCTCCTGTCCTGGACCTATGGAGGCCTCCTGGTTGCAGAGACCGTGCTGACAGGCAGTCCTTGGCTGAGGTGTGGGAGGGTGGGCTGCCCAACTCATGAGCCCTGCAGCGGGCCCAGGATGTGTGCCCGGCCCTGGGGCCTTGGAGAGGCATAAGAGACAGTCCTCTAGAGAAAGCTCTGCTTTCTCATGACACAGTTCTACCAACCCCCCCCTGGCTAGCTTCACAGATGCCATGACCCCCATGAGGTGGAGGGGCAAATACCAGCCTGGGCCAGGCACAGGAGGCAGCTAAGCTAGTGTCCTGCACTGCCCACCCTCAGGGAAGCCGGCTGGAAAAGCCTGGGTCTTGCCTCCAGGAGAAAGTGGGTACTGGGCAGGCCAGGTTGAGCCCTCTGGAGCCCAGTGCTGATTTGGGATGCTTGAGTTTGGAAGTGGGGGGCTTATTGTGCCCCCTCCTTCCTCTCACTGCCTAGAACACATCTACCCCTGACTATCGGCTATACTATTCTTCACCTCCTAAGACCAAACTTGGTGGCTACCTCCTTAGGGAAGCTGCCCAACCTTCTGTCCTGGGTGGAACCATCCCTACCTCTCTAAGGAGACTTCTGCTACTCCCTGACCTCACTCTCTGACCACCGACACATAGATACCGACCGCTGGGCCCACATGTTCTCTCTACCAGGAGTTTGGGGGAGAACACAGCGGGCCAGCCGGCTTCTGCCGGGCGGCTCAGCCAGGAGGCCGTGTGCAGCCAGGGCGGAGGCATTTCTCTTCCCTGCTGCGTGTGCTGACAGAAACTAACCAGCTCGGGAGCCTCCAGCACTGGCTCTGTGACAGGCCAGGCTGCGCGTCTGGCCCTCAGTGCTGGGAAACCTGCAGCCTTTGACACGTCCCCTTCTTGGTTTATGCCAGTGTGAGTGAGCCTCTGTCCCTGCCCATGTGGTCCATGGCCATGGCCTGCCCCGATGGCCTGAAGGCCTGGTTGTTCAGCAGCTGCCGCACCCCTACACACCCATGGCCACATGGGGGGCTTGGCATGGCAGCCTCAGGTGGGCTCCTGGAGACACAGCACAGACTGTTTTGCCCCTGCCACCAGCGCACCAGCCTGGCCACCTGCTGTGGGCTCACCTGTCCTGATTACGGAAGTCTCTGGGTGGGCACTCAGCATCCCCTTGTTGTAGAATTCACTCTTATGATACATATTGTTCTCAAACTGCCTCAGAGATTGAGGCGGTTTCAGCAGTTGCCAGTTCTTGTTGTCTGGGAAATGGTCCTCGATGAACAGAGCAGGATGGGTGAGGAAGTAGAATTCGTTGTAGCTGGAGCAGAGGACAAGCTGGTCAGTAGCCGTGTGGGGTCAGCCTGCACTGGCTCTGTGCAGGAGGAAGTGGGGGCCGACAGGGGATCTTTGAGAGCTTTCTTTTGGCTAACACACTCATAGGAGGGGTCCTATCGACACCTCAGATGGAAATCCTAACATGGACACTGGAAACTCCTCCTCAGTGGATGCTTCCAGAAACTGGAGCCAAGGCAGAGTCTGAGGCCTGAAACCGTGGCCTGTTCTCAGCACCTGGGTTGCCTGGAGGAATGGGCTCCCCCTGCTCTCGAAGACAAACAGGGATTTGAAGGGAGCAAAGGCACAACCCGCAGGCCAGGTGCTGGGCAGTGGAGGTGTGGGAAGGCACTGCCTCCATGCCCCGTCTATCTCTGCCTGGCAGCGGCGGCGGGGACCTCTGTGGCTCCCTGGGGCCGACTCGAGGGCTGGCTCTCTGGAGGTCGGCGAAGGGGTTCAAGATGAGAATGGGGAGGCTCATCCCATGATGAGGGAGGCTTCACCATGTCTGGGGAGAGCAGTGTCCAGAGAAATGGAGGGGAAGGAGGCGTCCGTCAGCACGCGAGCCCCGTGTGTAGGGTGTGCGGACACGTGGCTTGTATTTGTCCCATGTGTGGGAATGCCAAGATTTAAGCTGCAAAAATCAGAGCGTGCACACTCACTTTTCTGAATGGAAAGGGATCTGAGCTGCTGGTGAACATCATGTTCCATGAATAATGTTGTGTTGTGCGTGGCCTTAGTTAAGGCCAGGGCTGGCCAGAGCTCCTCTCCCATCCCCTGCACCCCAGCTAGCTGCCCCACGTGGGTCCCAGTGACCCTGCACCACCCACGGCACCCCTTCCCACAGATCCACAGCCCCTTCCTTGGAGATGTGATATAGTCTCATTTGGCCCACAGAGGATGAGGAGCCTGGTGTCTGGGTAAAGTGAAAAACAGTTTCCCAATGCAGTGAAACAGTCAGTAGGCCATAGACCCGAAGGGAATCTGCCAACAATTAAAGCAGCATCTTCGCCCCGCCTTTCCTCACATGAGGCCTGTGGGCAAGTGCTGGAGGCTTATAGCACTTTGGTGGGGGGAGCTGTCAGGAGCCAGAGAGCGGATTCAGGTGCACTGCATTTAGATCCTCCCTGGCCTTCCCCACCTGGTACCTCCTCCATTCCCACGGACCAGATACCCAGCAGACAAGACACTGAGGCTTGTACTTACAGGAAGGTGAATTTGGAGGTGGTGGTGTCCACCAGGCCGCTGCCCCAGGTGCTGTCCACCAGGTGCCATCTCCCCTCCAGATACACAGCATTCCAGGCGTGGTCGAACTCCCCGGAGAAGCTCTGCCCCGTCTGGTAGCCAAAGCCCTTGGAGTAGCCAGGCACAGTCATGCACTGCACTCCGGCGATCCTGGGGGAAGGATGGTGGTCTGAGGAGGGCTCCTGCTGACCCCCAGTCTGTCTGTCTGCAGCTCCGGGCCGCAGGTGTGTCTGCTGTCCGTCAGTCCTTCCATGTTTCTCCTTTTCCCTGCCTCTCACACACTCACATATACACAGCCTTGAGGGCGTCTATCCAGCAGTGGGGGCAGGGGACACAGGGCTGGCTGCAGTCTCCGCTGTGTGCTCCTCCCCTGAGACTGTTCAGATCACTTCTGAAATGTTCCTCCCCAGAGCCCATTTGACACGCTCCACGAGCAGCTCTTCAGGAGGGAAAAATGAGGGCAAGTGTGAGGATGGCCCTGAGAACACGGGAGCCAGGGAAATGACAACGTTCTCGGGACAAAATCTACACGGGAGGGGTGAGCACAGCCGCTGGGAGAGCCAGGACTCCTCTGGACACGTGACTGCAGAGATGGGTCTCATGACATGGGTGAGGTGTGGGGCGCTGACTGTGAGGATGCAGAGGAAAGCGGGGCCCTACGCCCCCGCCAGATCCTCCCAACGATGTCTGTACAGGGACCCAAGGGGCAGGCAAGCTGATGTCTCCAGCCCTGATCCAGGGAGGACTGGCTCGTGCCCTCTGACTGACAGGTCTGTACCCTGCGAACATGGCGCACGAGCCACCACAGTGCACTGGGGTTATTCGCTGACTGGCTGCTCTGGCCCTGACTTTGGAGTCTCCCGTAGCTGTCCTGTGGGAAGTGGAAATGCTGACCACTCAACCCGAGCTTTGGGGTCCTTTGACACTGTGCTCCCTTGCTGCTCACAGCTGAGCTGGCACCACTTTCTGGGAACCTGGACAGGGGGATGGGCGCTGGTCACCTCTAGGGACCACATACACTAGGTATTTGGAGTGGAAACCCTGAGGCTCAGGCCTGGGCTGTGGGCACCATCCCAAGGCCAAAGCAAGACCCCTGAATGTCCTGCCGTGGCCAGTTGGCCTACCTCCTCAGCATGCCTGCCCTGTGCGAGATCGCCGAGGGGATGGAGTGTGCGGACAGTTCCACTGCTAGTCTGACCTAGGGACACCCCATGCTAGCCCTTCTGGGGACTTTGTGTGAATTAGAAAAAGGTGCCCCTTCCTCAAGATACTTTACTTGCACTGGTGGAAAACTGGTATAGTAAATACTTGGGACGTGTGCGATGACCCTGTGGTGGGGCTCCTCTGAGTACCGCTCCAGCTGCCCAGCGCCCCCCACGGTGCTGACCCTGTGCTCTGCTTGGATGAATGGAGTCTGCAGTCTGGGACGTCCGCCAGGCCTGTTTCAGTGAGTAGGCCTGTGGGGGCTGGGGCCTTCCCCAGACCAGGACTGCAGCCTCGGCTGCTCTAAACAAGAGGGCCACGAAGCCACTCGGGTAATGGGGTGAAACGGCCATGCATTTACCATAAGAATGGGGGGGAGTTTTCCCTATAAAAATGAACATATAATTAAAAATTAGCAGAATATTGGATTACATATTACTGATCCATATTGTAGTATCATTTGTTGAGAGAGTCATTGAAATAAGATGCAGTGTCTTGAAGGTTCACAGATTTTAATCTCCCTGCCACTGGCGTTACTTCTAATTCACATGCATGTAACGATTCCACGTTCCACGTCTGCCTTCACGGTCCCTCACCTGCGGAGGGTCCAGGCCACGCGTGCGGAGGTTCCCTAGGTGCTTGGAAGTTTCACAGCCCCGCCCTTCTGCCTGCAGCTTCACAAAAGACATTCAGGCCTCCCAGGCTCTCTGGGAATCCCACGAGAACTGACCAGCGGGGGCCTGGCTCTGTGGGAAGGATTTGGGGAGTGCCAGGGGGGTGGGTCCAGACAACAAGAGAAACTAGACTCTGGCGTCAGGGTTTTCTGCTGGTAAAGGCCGTGAATGACTCTCTGAGCAGAAGGAGATGGGGCCAAGGAGCCACAGGAGGGGAAGAGGTGCAGCCACGCCCCTGGAGCACCCCTGCCTCATTCCTCTGCAGTCAGGGAGCAGAGGGCGGTGGCATGCTGGGGCCATGCGGGCTGAGCAGGGCTGTTCCCAGGATTGGGAGACCTGAAGGTCTTTAGAGTCGGAGGGCAAACTGCCGGCAGAGAGGGGAGGCCAGAGGGGTGGGCTGGAAGTAGGAGTGGGCGGGCCCTCGGTAGGAGGCGAGCCCCATCCACTCAGAGACTGGGTGAGAAGACATGTGAAAAATACTTAGTGAGGTAAGCAGTGCTCCCGACACAGTGTTAACTGACGAGAGCATATCAAATTCTCCAATCGGTAGGGTCGGTGCGTGTGTACACGTGCGCACACGTCTGGGGATGAGGGAAGGGAAGGGCAGGGCGAGAGTCAGTGCAAAAGGCACTGATTTCTGGGCAGTGGGATTATGAGTGATTTTTAATTTTCTTCTTTAAACTTGACTATATTTTCTAAATTTTTAATAATGATTATGTGTTTTAGAATTGGAAAAAATCCATAAATACTATTTAAAATCATATTCTTCAGTGAATTACTTCCCATTCCTGTCTGTGCATATCACTTGTCAGTATGCTGTGGAAGGATAAGGGGAGTCCTGGGAATGATGGGGTTTGGAGAATGGCTCATTTTTCATTAAGGTGAACTGACTGAGTAGCGCTGTGGACCTCTGAATGTGTTGCCCACTGATGCCTGTCCTCTGCTCAGAGCCACCTGGAGTCAAGGGAGGAAGAAGCATTTAGCATCCACGCAGCCTCCAGGCGCTGGGGTAAAGTGGATGGGCCGTGGTGTGGGCAGTGGTGCCTGGCTCAAACTCTGCCTGAATGTCCTCCTGGGAGAAGCCACATCCCAGGCAGCATGCCTAGGGGGATATCCTTTCTGCAGGGGGACGGAGTGGAGCCAAGACCTGAGGACCACGCGGGGAGCAGCAGTGAGAGCCTCCCCCGACCCTGGAAAGGGCTGGAGGAGGAAGACGCAAGTGGCAGGAATGTCCACCTGTACTGCTCTGAGTGGGGGGTGGTGGCTGCTAGGCTGAGCCATGCAGTCAGGTCACCTCCCAGCTCTAAAGGACCACCAGGGTGGCCTTGCCAGTGTCATCATGGGCAGAAAGAAAGGTTAGCATGGAACACTCTCCGGGGGTTGATTCTCCTCTGACAGGCCAAGGAGAAGCTGGGAGTGCCATGGAAGATGCCTGGGGCAGACAAATGATGAAGAAATGATTTTAGCTGTAAGCTAATGCCATGTTTGACAATGACATGAGTCTAATTTATTACCTGGCAGCAATGTGCAAGATGAATTGGACAAATGAAGTCATAATGTAAAGCATTATTGTTAATAATCTATAAATCTCATGCAAAATAATCCATCTGTATAAGACAATGACTGTGGAACTCATAGGAGTTTTGTGTCCAGCCACTGGCTGCTCGTCAGGATGATCCACAACTCTTCCATGTCACTGAAAGGTCACTGACTGCAAACACTGTGTACAAGGCATGGTGGCAGACTCCAGGGGATAACACAACATGACCTGGTACAATACGACACAATAACATAATAAAATAAAACTCCAAAAAAAAGCTCAGTGGCTGCCCCAAATGGGCTCACAGGTGGAAGGTGGGCAGATATGTGAACTGTCACTAAAATGCCAGTGTATAAGCAAAGCCTGTGGAACCTGAGGGAGGAGGAATTAACTTTGTGGGCAGGAGCTGCGAGAGCAGCGAAGGAGGGACAGAGGACCAGAAACATTTCTACCTCCAGAAGAGCTCAGACCAGCCAGCCTAGAGCCCAAATATCACCTGAGGAGAGGAGGTCTATCCAACAACCCCAGGCTGCAGACCCTCGGCTTTACTTTACAGCCTTGACAACCCTAGTGCCGCCTGCACAGCTTGTGGCTGACATGTATCCCAAGCCACCCCGAAAACCTGGATACTGATGCTCTGAGCAAGCGTCCTTGGAGCACCCTGGAGGATTTAGAAAAGGCCTGACCCTCTCCCCAGCAAGTGTCAGGCCATAAGGACCCAACCAGAGAAGCCTTGAGGGTATGAGGCCCTGAGGGCTGCAAAGGACCACATGGCCACCAAATGTGGCCTGATGGAGCAGGACCAAACAGAGGTGCAGCTAAGCCGAAGGCAGTGTCATTACCTGGGTTATCCTTGGTGGCCCCTAAAGCTGCTGAGACTTCTATGAATGCATTACCCTTATTATTTAAAAAAGATTTGTGTGTTCTAGTTTGGTGGGATGTATCTGCTCAGATATTAACCAAGTAGGTGGCAGGTCAAGACTGTGACTGTCATTTTATACGAAGATGGCCCAGGCCCCACCATAGGAGCCACGTGATTCTGCTACACACAGCACCTTGGCCAGGGCCAGCAACAGAGTAACTGAAATGTGTGGGTGGGCAGGGCTGCCTTGCAACAGTGGGCTCTGACCATCACTTGCCCAACTCTGATCACCTCTGCCAGGATGTCTCAGCCAAGTGGGGAAGAACAGGAGTGAAGGACCATAACCGTAGGAAAGATAATAAAGCATGCTTTTCATTTGGTATTTTGTTGACAATATTGTGGTTTCTAAACTGCAGCAGGACAAACAAACCATGACTTATCTTTCACAATTTACGCACTTGATTTCTGGTAGTATGACAGCGTCTTTATATGTCTGCTATGTGCTCCCCTTTCCCTTTTCTTATACTACCTTAAAGGCTGGGTCAGTAACTTGTAATCATGATAATATTAATAATTCTCAACTCAAGGCCCAGTGTAGAGCCTCAGGAGACCTCCTCTCCAACAGGTGAGGAGTCAGCAATTCAGGGAGGGAGCTGCCTTGCCTGGGGACGCACAGCAAGCCGGCGCTGAAGGAGCACTGGGACGCAGTTGTCCCGATGCACAGTTCAGGAGCCTTTGCATTGCATCAGCCCTTTTGCAAATCAAAATTTTGTTTTAATCCATAAACTTATGGGTAGTATACAGACTGAAATGAAAAGACGGTTTGCTATTGTGACGTAACTCATTTGTGGGTGCCACCCTATCTATAAGGGTAGGGGGAGTTTAGATGTCCTTTTCAGAAGACTTATATGACAAAGTCAGATTTGATGATAATTTGAGGTTATCAAACTAATCTGCATCTCCCAGAAGGCTTAGAAGGCCACTCCCCATCTTTTGGGGCCTTTGGAACCAAGTAATGTTGTAGGATCATGGGGGACATTGTGCTAACCAGAAGCAGCTGTCTGACTGGTATATGCCCTGCCCGTGCTCTGTGACAGCTGGAGGATGAATATGACACCAACCGACATCTGATTGGTGACAACCAGCCCCCTCAGCATCAGAGCCTCAAACTGGTAATAAGTTCACGGCTTTTTCCAAAGTCCCTGAACAATCCGCTAGCTGGGGGTGCTGGAGCCGTGACAGCAGGGCAAGAGGATTTGTGGGGACTGGCTCAGTGGCAAGAGTCTGGGGAATTAAGCTTGGCTCCTGCAAGGAAATGAGGCAGAATCAATTAGGGATGTGGGCAAAGGAGGCAAAAAGGGAGACATTCATGCTTGATGGTAAGAAGTCAGAAAGAACTGGACCAGCAGCTACACGCAAAGGCAGTAACAGAAACAACCCGCGTGAGTAACGTGGGAAAGACAAGAAGGAAGTGAGTGATGTGCAAATATCTGACTCCCCCACCAAATTACTTTGTGAAATCAATCTTTAACAAGGCCACTGTAGGGAGGTGGGCGGAACGGACAGGCAGGAAGCAATGATGGCCGTGGGGCTACAGCTCTTGCTGAGAGGCCACCCTGACAACCGCTTAGGCATAAATCAGCAAGTGTGGATTACATGTCTTCAGTTATTAAGGAATCAGCTAATGAATTTACCAAACTTTTGGCAGTTTTAAAGGTAAAGAGAAATAAGAAAGTGATGTATGGATAGACTACTGATCTTTAAAGCAAAAGCTAAAGGAATTCCGGGAACAGTAGCTATTGTTCCATGTCCCAGGCAGCGTGAGGAATTTTGTACGTGGTAATTGCCAGGTTGAAACTAACCTTAAATGATTCAAAATGTTGGGATGTGTTTTAATGATCCGCTGTAGGCCAGGATATGGCCGTTGTTAAGTATCCGGACCAGGCACAAAGCTGACAGTTTCACTCAAGCCAAGTGTCAGTTTTCTGAGTCTATGTGGGCCAGCATGGTCTGCAGGAAAGCTCCACAGAGCAAAAGCACTTCGATACTCAGGGAAGGTTAAAAAATACACACCTCAAATCAGGTTAGCAAACCCCAAACTGCACATTCTCGTTTGGTCTTACAGTCCTGCCAAGTAGGTAACATAGTCCTCAATACACAGATGAGAAAACAGGCTGCAGGAGGTTAAGCACCTCAAGAAAATGAAGAAAACTAATAAGCGGTAAATTAAGGACTGGAACCCAGGTCCTTCTGGCTTTAACCTTGGCACTCCCTCTACGGCATGCTAGAATGCTTGCACTGGATAAAGGAGGATCCGCCACTAATGAGTAAACCCCGGTCTTCCTGGCTTTGAATCCGGCACTGCTTCTATAGTACGCTAGAAAGCTCATAGTGGGCAAAGAAGGATGTAGCCTGTAACTTAAAAAAACACCCGAATGTTTTCAAATTTGTGAAATCAGATGAAAAAAATCACATTCTGAAAGAAGCTAGGCAAAAATAAAGCTGAAAACTGACTGGTGGTTATTTCATTATTTAAAAGGAAAATAAGGCCCATTTCACAGAAGTCTGCTAGGAATATCCTACCATTTCCTGTCATTCTATTATATAAATGTCTACTGAGGGCCTCATGGGTGTAGGATTCTGAGATGGGCATGTATTAGGGAAGCAGAAACAGAGAGGGCTAAACCTAGAAAACCTATGAGATGGATCAGAAGAAATGCACACAGGGCACGCCTATATGCATAGGCCGAAGTCAGGAAAGGAAATGACACCATGTTAACAGTGTCAGTGTAAGTGGTAGGATTCAGAATAATAATTTCTTCCTTTCACTGCAGTGAATTTTATAAATCGTCTACAAGGAACAGTATTTTTTAAATCTAAAAATGTGATTAAATAAAAGCATAAGGCAATGCATGAGTGGGCGTACAGTGTGCCAAGGACACATGGGGAGGGGACGTGGTGGGGCATTAGGGACAGGGCAGGTGCACCTAAGGAGATGGAAGTACGAGGTGTCACAACACGCAGGGCTGGGAAGGTGGTTGAGATCGGAGTTTGGAAGACTTTGTGGGACAATGTGAACCTTTAGTTGTGTTTAGGAACCCAGGGCGAGAGGAGCCTGGGCAGGGAGGCTGGTGAAGATCCAGGTTCCCGTGGAGGCCCCCAGGCAGGTGGGGGCTCCTGGGTGTGGGATGGGGAGTGGGAGTAGGAATGGAGGGGTGCAGAGGGCTGCTCTGAGGAGTGGGTGGGGAGTGGCCAGGGTGGCGTCCTCTGCACCCTGACCCGCCCTGGTTGCCCCGGGGCTGTGGTCTCAGGGGTGGGCCTTGGAAGTGAGGAAAGGGAAGAGCAGGGAGTGGAACAGGAGGGTTGGAGCAACAGGGGGCCAGGTGCATGTCTGTGGCTGACAGTGGGAATGGGGGTGGGGGCAGTTCAATGGGGCTCAGGCCAGGAATAGGCTGCTTGTTTCTGGTGCCTCGCAGCTGCCTGCCTGCGGACTCAGTGCTCCTTATATTTGGTTTGATGAATTGCCAACTGCAGTCCTGGTGGGCTGACAGGCTGAGAAGACCTACTCCCAGAGGCCTGCAGAGAAGTAGGCAGCCATTCGTCACCCCCTGGGGAGGGGCTTTAGCCAAGGGCTAGCTGATGGTTTCCTGGAGGGATCAGCAGACCTCAGAGAACCGGCACAGGATTCTGGGGGGGTCAAGCTGGCCTCCTCCAGCCCCAAGCCTGTCCCGAATCACTGGGAACGAGCAATGGCCCATTCTCCTGCTCAGGCCAGAGCTGTCCCCCACTCCGGCAACCTGGCCACATGCTCATTTCCCAGAGTGCCGAAAATGGAGCCCATAGGCTCCAAGAGAAGTTGCTTCCTACTTATTCAGCTTGCCAACTGACAAATCTTTTCAGCTGGGAGATCTTTAGTTTTCCCCGAGAACGGCCTCTCACAGCCCCTTGGCATCCACAGCCACTGTCCTCCCATTCCCAGGCCTGTCATTCTTTTAACCTTCAGCTGCACAGAGATGGGAGAAGGTGGAAAAAGGGCTTTTTATAACCAAATTATCTCTGTGCATTCATGTGCCATTATGTTAATGCATTGCGAAGTCCGGCAGATGGTACAAAGTCAATTATGCTGGTGTTAAAAAGGGAGAAATTGACCTTTTCAAGACTCACTTGGATTCCAGAGCAGAGTTTGCAAACTCAGGTTTCAGGCCTGGCATGCGGGCAAAGGTACACAGCACTTCAGATGGGGGAGAGGGATGGGGTCTGGTGGTCAGCTCCTGCCTCTCCTACCTGCACATTCTCTCAAAGAGGCCAGCATAGCCGTCACAGTTGGTCTTCTGAGTCCGCAGGATGTCAGTGGGTTTGAAGGCCTGGTGGTCCTTCTCCTGGGCAGCAGCCATGTCATATTCTGCAGGGCAGAGGAGGGAGCCATGAGGAATCAGGGCCTGGGAGGTGGTGAGGCCAGCGTGGAGGTGAGAGGAGGCCCCATCCCTGCCCCAGGAAACCATGGCGGGCTGAATGGAAGCAGGGCCCTGGCCCGAGTGAGATTTGGGAACTGTCACCTCTTTGTGCAGGTGGCAAGAGGAAGAGAAGGCCTAGGCAGAGTGAGCTACCTGGCCCTTCAGGCCTCTGAGGAGAGTCTGGGAGGGGAAGGGAAAAAGGCAGTGCCAGAGTGTGGGGCTCTCTCCACTTGTCCCCATCACACAGCTCTACATGTAATTCCTATGAAACCGTGCAGGTGGCCCCAAGCCAAGGCCTCATGCTGACCCACGGGGCACAGTGAGCTGTGGTTAAAGCTCACCCCAAAGTAGAGAAGGCAGCTCTCTCACAGCCTGTCATTTCACTGACAAGGGGATGTGGGGACTAGGAAGAGAGCAAGAGGCCTGTGGTGAGGCCTTGAGGCTGGAGTCACTGTAGCCATTCAGTGTCCAAAGGGACTGTGTGTGTTGGTGTGGGGGTGGGAGCAGTAAACAAAGTCCTACTAAGCATTCTGTTTCTGATCCTGTCCCTTTAAGGTACAGGTGGAGCTGATGGGATTGGGGTGGGAGCAGGTGGCCCTAGGGCTTCTGTTGAGACCTCCTACCTGTGCCAGGTGAGCTCATCCTCTAAGATGCATGCCTAATTGTTGCTCCAGAATGACAAAGGAAGCGCCCAGTGGCAGCAGGTCAGGAAAGGCCCTGCTGGTCTTTATGTCAAAGGATAGGAGTCCACCCCACAACATGGCCCTCCATCACCTCGTGGCTTGGCTTGACCTGGTGAGCTTCCTAAGGCTGTCCTATGGAGAGCTGTGGGCAGCTGTGCAGGCCCATGTCCTCTCCAGTGGCTCTGAGAACCCTGGAGACTAGGCTGGGACCTGTGGCAGAGGACACCAGTGTGGCAGCAGGAAGAAGAATGCCTGCCTTTTCTGGTGCTGGTACTTAATGAAACTTCTGATGTAGAAATAACTTTTCAAATAGCTGCAACTTCTCCTCAACCAAAGGCCATCTTGGAGACGCCCTTCTGTCCTGGACTCTCATCTTTGTGCCGTAGGTTTACTTTGAAACTGGGACTGAAGGAAGGCTTCTTCTGGGTAGCTCTGGCCACTGGCTGTGGTCAGAGAGCCTCGTGGGATTTCTCCCTACCCCCAACCAACCTTCAAGGACACTGTTAGCACACAGTGAATTTTGCCCTTCTTGGCTGGTCTTTTTTTACTCAGTCCAGCCATCTGCATCCCCCTCCCCTACCTTCCATCTCACTCCACACACACTGATGGTGGGATGGGATCAGAGGCCCCCAGAAAGTGGCAGTAAGCAGTTATAGACCCAGTGACGCCACAGGTGGGCCTACCTATATGATGGCAGATCCAGATCCAAATGGCACGGACCCTTTCCAAGTCACTGTGGGCTTCCTGGAGCAGGTCATTCACCAGCTCATCCAGGCCACTGTTGGCTGTCACCTGGGGAGCAGGAAGGGTGTGCTGTATCAGGGCCTGAAGGGGGCTGGGTCGGGCCCAGCACCCTGCACCTGCAGCCAGAACTGTTCCTCCTCCAGGAAGAGAAGCTGGAGGAGAAGCCCGGAAGGATGAAAGCTGGCTGAGGGCAAACAGGGAGGAGGAGAAGGATGGGGGCAGGGAAGGTGGTGCTGATGAGTGGAATCACAGGCTCTAGAGCTGCCAAGGCTTTTCTCTGTAGATCCTGGGGCCAGCCAGGTGGACATCTGGGCAGCCGTAGCAGCCCCTAGTCATGGTCAATACTACCAAAACCAATCTACAGATTTAACACAATCCTTATCAGAACACCAATAGCTTTTCTTTTTTGCTGAAATGGAAAAGCTAGTCCTCAAATTCCTATGGATTTGCAAGGGGTTCCTGATAGCCATAACAATTTTGAAAAAAGGAGAACACAGTGGCAGGGCTCACTTTCCAATTTCAAAACTTACTATAAAGCTATAGTAATTAAAACAGTTTGGTACTGGCATACGGATCATATAGAACAATAGAATTGAGTTCAGAAATAGACTCATATATCTATGGTGAACTGATTTTTGACAAGGGTATCAACTCCATTTAGTGGGGAAAGAATAGTCTCTAACAAATGGTGCAGAAACAATTGGATTTCCACATGCAAAAAAATGAAGTTGGATCTCTATTTTACACCAGATACAAAAATCAACTCAAAATGGATCAATGATCCAAATATAAGAGCTTAAGCCATAAAACTCTTAAAACACTAAGGTAAATATTCATGACCTTGGATTTGGTGATGGATTCTTAGATATGACAACAAAGGCACAAGCAACAACAACAAAAAAAATAGATAAACTGGAGTTCTTTGAAATAAAAAATTTTTGTGCATAAAAGATATTATTAAGAAAGTGAAATGACATCTTACAAAATGGGAGAAATCATGTATCTGATAAGGGTTAAATGACAAAATATATAAATAACACCTACAACTCAACCACAAAAAGACAAATAACCCAATTCAAAAATGGGCAAAGGACTTGAATAGACATTTCTTCAAAGAAGATACACAAATGGCCAATAAGCTCATGAAAAAATATTCAACATCATTAGTCATGCATGAGAGGAATGCAAATAAAAATCATAATGAGATACCATTTCATACCTCCTAGAATGGCTATTAAAAATAAAATCAGAAGATAACAAGTGTTGGCAAGAATGTGGAGGAATTGGAGCTCTCATACATTGCTGGTGGGAATGTAAAATGGTGCAGGTGCTGTGGATGACACTTGGACAGTTTCTCAAAAAGTTAAATGTAGAATTACCATATGATCCAGCAATTCCAGTCCATGGTATATACCCCCAAAAACTGAAAGCAGGAACTCAAACAGATACTTGTTCACCAATGTTCATTGCGGCACGATTCACAATAGCCAAAAGGTGGAAACAACTACAGCGTCCATCCACGGATGAATGGATAAACAAAATGTGGTATATACATACAATGGAATATTGTTCAACCTTATAAATAAGGAATTAAGTCCTGTACATACTACAACATGGATGGACCTTGAAAACATGATGCTGAGTGAAATAAGCCAGATGCAAAAGGAAAAATACATATGATTTCACTTAAATGAAATAGTTAGACAAATACTGTATGATTTCACTTAAATGAAATAGTTAGGCAAATTCAGACAGTAAGCAGAGGTTGCCAGGGACTGGGGGAGGGGAATTGGAAGTCATTGCTTAGTAGCTGCAGAGTTTCTGTTTGGATGATGAGTGTATTTTGGAACTAGATGGTGGTGATGGTTGTATAACATTGGGGATATAATTCATGCCAGTGAATTGTACCCTTAAAAATGACTAAAATGGCAAATTTAAGTTATGCATGTTTTACCATGATAGTAACAAAGAGAACAAACTAGCTCTTCTCACAGGGGCCCTCAGGAGGAGACAGGCTGGGGCTGCTGGAGAGGTGGCCCTGACCATGTTTGATCTCTGTAGAGAAGCTGGGGTACGGCCTCACACTGGTGCCATGCTGCCCTCCATCCCACCTCCAGAGTACTCCGGGATGCCTGGAGTGATCCTTCAGTGTCATAGGGACTCCGGGGCCCCATCCGCTGACTGTGCCTAGCACACTGGCGCTCTGACCTCAGGAGACCTCTGGGCCCTTCATTACCTACTCTCCTAGCTGCCTCCTGCTTCATCTTCTATGTCCAGCTCCAATTCCACTGTCTTTGTCCTTGTCATTCTCCCAGGGCCTAGAATGGCGCCCACATTGCAGGTCTGCACTGCAGCCTGGAGTCCTGACTTAACCCCACATTTCAGTGCCGGGGCTTCTGGCTCTTCAGTCGCCACCTCCTGGCATCCCCTGAGCCTGTCTACCCCTGCTGTGTGGCTGGGTCTCTGGCCTTTGCTGGGCTCCTGGCACTGCTCACTGAGTCTGGCTGGCAGCCTGTGCCATCCCTTCTGGTGGCCTTTACAAAGTGCCCCATTCTGTGCAGATTCTGGACCCCACTGCACTCCCTCAACTCTCAGCAGCCCCACTAATGAGCCTTCGTCCTCCCTCCTACTTCACCCCTGTGTGCATGGGCTTTGGTCCGGGGCTCCTGCCTCTGCCGTGTCCTGCCCTCCTCCCTTCCTTTGCGCTGTCTCCTCAGCCCTGCTCACTCCAGCCACCCCTCCTGCAGGCCCTGTGGGGCTCCTCTGCACTCCCTACTCCTCCCTCCTGCTTGCCCACAGGAGTCTGTCTGACCTTCCAGCCTCCTCTGAGCTGGCCCTTCAGAGGCAAGAGGTGCTGCAATGCTGAAGTAGCAGAAAGGAGTCTGTCCGGATCTCAGTCGACCAGACGGCACAGCTCTTGCTGGTGCCCACGCCTGCCCCTGGGAGAATCCCCAACTCCCAGCCTTCCAGGACCTGTCCTCACTTTGCCCCAGCCTCTATGGTAGCTCCGGGCCCAATGGGCTCCCATCACCTTCCCCAATATGATTCCCATCCTATGGTCTCAGCTCTTCACGGAATCCGGTGTCTCCCATTCAGTGTTTCCCGCCCAGACCTCTCCAGGCTCAAATATACAGAAGCTGAGTGGGCATTTCCCCTGGATATGTCACAGATACTAGAGCTCCTCATACCCCAAACACACTTGTCATCCCCTAAAACCTGCTCCTCATGGTGATGCACTCCCTGGCTTCCCCTCATGACTCAACCCAGCCATCTGGGAGCCTCCCACCCACTCGATGCACACCGGTGATGGGGTCCTTCCCCTATGCCTCCAGCCTAGATTGGTCTTTCCACTCCTCCCTGTCCTCTGTCCCTGCTTAATCCAGGTGATGTTTTCTGCCAGGACAGCTGGATGCCCCTGGCTGACTGATGGCCCTGATAGCCTGACTTTCTTGAGCCATGCACTTATCTATTCACTCATCATCTCAGCAAGGTTCCTGAGCACCTACTATGTGCCAGCCGCAGGATTATTTTTCTAAGACTGCTTACTATCCTAGGAGGGCTCATTTTGACTTCAGAAAAGGGTCCAGCACCTTGGCCCTCTGATCAGACTCTGAGCTGAGCTCCTGCTTGGCCCCCAGGACCCCCATGTTACCCTACTACTCAGCTCTTCAGCTGCCCACTCACCTCACCCCTGGCATGCCCAGGCCCAGAGGAATAGGGGGCTGGTAGCTCACACCTTCCAGAGGTGAGTGTGGTCACAGTGGCTCGGGCCATCTGAATCCATGGTCCTCTCCTCCCTCTCTTTCCCTTCCTCCATGGGCTAGGGGCTGCAAGGCTCAGCAGCAGCAGTGCCCAAGGGAGCAGGGGGAGGGTGGGGCAGGCTGGCCAGGGCGCCTGCCAGGGGGAGTTCCAGGTGTGTAGCCTGGGGTGTGAACACCAGGACCATGGGTGGGGTGAGGGATGGAGTGGCCTCTAGTCCTGGGCAGGGGCCTGTTGCCTGGGGCCTTCTGTTCCCCATCCACATGCTGTGAAAAGGCACTCCTGGGTCATCTGTCCTGGTGACTCAGGATATGCTCAGAAGGAGAGACAAGAGGCTCTGCTGTCTTGGGGTAGGGAATTCTAAGCCAACTTGGGGGCCCCATGGCCAGAGGGGCCAGCTCTCCTACCTGTGAGGCATAGGCGTCCAGTTTCTCAAACTGCCGCAGGTCCAGAGGCATGGATTTCAGGCTGGATCGATCCCAGGGGTAGGCTGGAAACACAGGTAGGCTCGGTCAGCAGCTGAGAACCCCTGGGGAGGGCTGCCTGGCCCAGGCCACGCTGCCTCTTTGAGGAACTGCGACTCTCCAGCCTTTAAAACAATTCTCAAAGCCTGAAACACTGGGCCCAAGACCTATACCTCCTGGAAGGGTTCCCTGGCCAAATTAGTTTGGGAATTATGGCAACTGCCATCATCCTCTTGGAGGTCTGCAGGGAACATAGCCTCTTTGCAGACCTTGGGAAGTCAGCAGTAAAGAAAATGGCTGGACCTCAGGGAACCGGGAATCCCGGACATATTGATGATGGAATCTGCTTCTTCCCACCATTTAGTTTTCTGCAGATCCTGTTATCTTCCCTAGGAACGGGTGCTCCGTGGGCAGTGTGCAGGCGGTGCTGCTAACCCCTGACCAGCTCAAGGAGGGAGGTCTGTGGTGCTGGGTGCAGAGCCACAGAGCAGCCCAGGTGCTGGAGGAGGGCACTGTAGGGCCGGGCCAGCTGGGTCCCACAGGGAAGGCTGTGTTTGTCACCCGGAGAGGCTTTCTCCCTTGCCATGGTCAGCTGGAGACTGGAGCACCCCTGCTGTGCGGCAGTGTCCTGGTGACAGGCACTGAGGGAGGCTGGGCCTCAGAGTCACTCATCTATGGCCAACTGCTCTCACAGGAAGCTTCCCGCCTAGAGACGGGGCCTTGCGTCAGGTCGCTGGGACAAAGACACAGGGAGAAAAAAGATTCAAGACCGATGCTGACTAGGGCCAGGAGCCACCCAGGCTGAAGTGGACTCAGACATTTAACAGGTTTCCACTCAGCAAAGCTCTACAAATGAGGTCTCCCTGCCCCCATTTAGAAGAAGGACAGCATTTCCAACATGGGACTGAAACTGTATTACTAGTTTTCCCCTTTTTTGGTTTCATTTTACAATATCTGAACATTAAGAATACCCATAATGATTTATGCCTCATTAAATCTATCTTCTGAGCAGATTATATAAGATCCAAATATTATTTTGCACAAATATGTTTAAAATACCAATGTCATTAAGTAAATAATTTTAAAGCAAGACAGTGGGAAAAAGTGCTGAACTGCATTGAGCCTGAGATGCCATCTGGTCTATACTGAGGGGGAAACTGAGGCTGAGGGAAGGCAAATGAGGGGCAAAAGCTGTATTCCAACCCAAGTCATCTGTCACCCAACTCAGTGTTTCCTCTGCCTCATTCTGCTTACTCACATGCCTCCTACCTTAAAGACATTTGGCATTCCATTTAAAGTTAACATAATTTGGAATTCCGTTTTTAATATATTCCCCTTAATGGACTGCCTTTTTATTGGTGGAGCTTATGCTTCAGTTTTGGGATGACATTTGATGAGCTTTTTCCTTTTCCACCCATGGCACATACTGTTAATCAATCATGACATCTTCTCCCCCTGAACCCAGAGGTGGCCCCAGACTCTCAGCACAGTGCCCTAGGAAGTCATTGTTGATTGATTAGAGATTGGCCCATAAGGCTAAATCAATCTGGTCTCTTGAGAATGGCCTTGGAGAAGGCTCTGGAACTTACCATGGGCATCTTTCACTCCAGGCTGCCGGGGTCTTGTGTTTCCATTTTTATCACCTTGTAAACCTACAATATCCCAAAGGTCAGAGGTAGAGACACTTCAGAAGAAACAGAAATATAAGCACTGATGATTCTCTGTGTGGCGGTCCATGCTTCTGACCCTTCCTCTTCACTCTCCTTTTTATAGCCTCTTTGTTCCCATCCCACCCACCACTGAACTGCTACTGGAATTGCCATGAACTTCCTGGTATGGCAGAGGGGAGACTGGGAACCAAGAAGTAGATGACAAGAAAGGAAGCTGTAGTCTACAAACAGAGTTAGAAGTTGCTCTGACCCCAACACTTTGGATTATTCAGTGGGTCCTCCTGGAATGTGCCCTCCTCTGGATTCTCCTGCCATCTTGGAACACAGTGATGCTGAAAGCACTATTGAATTCACTGCCAGATAACCCCAGAACAAAAACTGATCATGGATAAAAACAAAAATAAGGGAAGGGAAAAGTAATTTGTATGGTGTTTGAAACCCAGAAAGGTCAGGTAATTATTGTTATTATTATTAATTTTTGAGACAGGGTCTCATTCTGTCACCCAGGGCTAGAGTGCAGTGGCATCATCATAGCTCACTACAACCTCAAATTCCTGGGCTCAAGTGGTCCTCCTGCTTCAGCCTCCTCAGTAGCTGAGATTACAGGTGCACATTGCCACATTTGGCTAATTTTTTATTTTTTGTAGAGATGGGGTCTCACTCTTGCTCAGGCTGGTCTTGAACTCCTGTCCTTGAGCAATCCTCCCACCTCGGCCTCCCAAAGTGCTAGCATTGTAGGCATGAGCCACTGCACCTGGCCAGGTAATTATTAAATTATTCCTTGGGAGGATTAAAGGGCAACCAAATCCTATCAATTCAGGACTGTTAAGGCAGAATGATAGCCAATAGTTATTAGACTCCATGGGCAAAAAGAAAGGAACTTTTCTACTATGTGTGGCTTCCACCTATTAATATATTTTTGATAGAATGATGAGGGTTCAAAATGGTAACTAGCATTTATTGTGTATTTACTATGCCTGACCTGGACTTTATAGTTACTATCTTATTTAATCTTACAAAAATCCTATGAGGGAGGTTTACATATTTTCTTCCTTTATATATGAGAAAATTGAGCCCCAAAGAAGGGTTAAGCCACTTGCCCAAGATCACCAGCTGAAATATATGAACCCAGCCAGTCGACCCCCGAGCCTACCATCTCTTTGCTGGACTTCCCTCCTAAGATTCTGACTGCTGAAGACTACAGGACTGGAAAGGCTTGGAGGACTTTGGCTCACTGAGGGGACTTGAAGAAGACTTGAGCCTCCACTGTTCTACAGCCTCTGCTCCTTGACCTGCATTCCTTCTGAGCCCTCTGTTTAGCCATGAGATGGACAGATGCAGGGAGAGGGCTGAGAAAGGAATGCAGGAGACATCATGGTCCTGGGCCTGGGATTTCACGTACCACACTGAGGGCAGCCAAATATAGTGGTTAAGATCACAGGCTTCAGAGTTGGACCTGAGTCCTGACTCACTTCCTAGCTGGGTGACTTGGGCAGTTATTTTACCTATCTGAGACTTACTTTGTTGATCTGAAAAGTGGGGATAATATTAGTATATGTCAGAGGGTTAAAAAGTTAATAAATGTAAAGTACTTAGAACTGTGCATGCCACTTTTTAGGCAGTCAGCAAATGACATCTAAAAACAAGAGCAAAAACACTCTTGTCATGAAATGCATCTTCAGCTAAATGCCTGGTGTTACCCATGCCTAATTCCAGAGAAGTACAAAAACAGTGGTCGCTGGGTGTGGAGAAGAAAGTCTTCCAGGATGAAGCTGTTACATCTCTGTCTTTTCCCCGTCTGTAGGTCCACGTCATGTTTCTCTTTCCCTCAGAAGATGCCTGGGCTAGAGTATGGCCCACCCAGCTGCCCTCAATCCTCCCTGCCAGCTCTCCACCACAACCAGCACTGTACATACATACGTTTAGCCAAGGAGAACTTCTTGAGCAGCTGGGGCATGGCATCTCGAGGGTGGACCTCTACAGTTAGCTGTGTCCCTGCAAAGGAAAAGGAGGTAATATTCTCAGCCAGATGCTGCCAGAAAAGGGTGAATGTCTCATGACCAATAGTTGAACAACAAAATACAATTGGTTTGAGAACTGTCATTTGAGAACTGTCAAACTTACAAATAATTCTTATTTTTTTTTAAGAAAACAAAACGACAAACCAAGCAGATAGTTTCTAGATCCAGGCAAGACGGAGTAAGCACACTTGACCACTTTGTCTCTCCCACTGAATGCAACTATAAACCCTGGACAGAATGCATGGGACAACTAGTTGAGATTCTGCCAAGTAAATCATAGAAGGCTGATTGGCAACGAAGACCAAAATTTCAAACATTACCAAATTGGCAGTAAATTTGCCATTCGTCTTCCCCCTCTGGTATTACCTAGATAGGACTAAAAGGCATTTTCAAATCCAGAAGTGCACAATAGATGCAGAGAAACAACATTCAAGATAAACACTCTCTTTCTGGCCCAAGGAGTGAAAAAGGGGACCCCCCTAAGAGACAGAAAGAGAGGAAGAAATCTTTTGTTGTTCTTTCCTTCTTTTTCTGTTATTTCCCAACTCAGCACCCAAACAATTCTGTTGGTAACAGTGGCAGAAATGATGTTGGTGGCCAGGCAGGCACCTAAGACTTTAGGGGGAGGATAACTCTTTTTTCCTACCAGAGAACCTGTAATACTGAAAGTATGAGGGCAAATGCTCATTGTTTTTTTCTCTGTTTTCTGCTGATTGGCCCCAGATGCAGACATAGTTTTGAGAAATGCACAGTAGGGTGAGGAAACTAAATCTCTAGCTTTTTGGCCGAGAACCAGGAAATGGGTCCTGAAGAGGAGGGAGCTTGAGATAGCAACTTCATAAGTTTGTGGATGAACTCATGCAGTCCCAGCTGAGCTGTGCATGCATAGATCTTATCCTAAACATCATACCACAATCGTTGAGAACTCAACTCTGGGGTAGGCCAATACCCAGGTCCCAGAATGGCCACTGGTGCACATGCAGGGCAGATCTGTATAGCATTGCAAAGGCTACAATTCAAAATTATTCAGCTCAGGAAGACCTAGGAAAATCTCAATTTGAAAAGGAAAAGATAATCAATAGATATCCCAACTCCATGATGACACAGATTTTGGAATTATCAGACAAAGACTTTAAAACAGCCATGATAACTATGCTCCAAAAAGTGAGGGCAAACAATTTTGAAATAAATGAAAAGATATAAAGTATCAGCAAAAAAATAGAAGATAAAAAAAAGAAAAAATTGAAATTTTAGACTGAAAAATATAATTTTAAAAATTCTCTGATATATATGCTCAACAGAAGAATGGAGATACAGAGTGAAGAGTCAGAGAACTTAAAGACAGATCAATAGACATTATTTAGGCTGGGTGTGGTGGCTCATGCCTGTAATCTCAGCACTTTGGGAGGCCAAGGTGAGAGGATCACTTGAGGCCAGGAGTTTGAGATCAGCCTGGGCAACATAGGATACCCTGTCTCTACAAAAGAGTTTTTAAAAATTAGCCAGGTGTGGTGGCACATGGCCTATAGTCTTAGCTACTTGGGAGGCTAAGGCAGCAAGATTGCTTGAGGAGTGATTAGCATGAATTTCAACTTACAATTAGCTGTGATTTTGCCATTCCACTCCATCCTGGGTGACAGAGCAAGACCTCATCTCTCTTAAAGAAAAAAAAAGACTTTATCCAATTTGAACAACAGAAAACATCAACAGTACCTAAGGGATCTGTAGTTTAACATTCATGTCACTGAAGTGTCAAAAGGAGAGGAGAAATACTGTGGTGCAGAAAAAATATTTGAGGGATGATGAAAACTTTTGAAATTTGGTGAAGATATAAACTTTCAGATTCAAGAAACTCAGCAAATCCCAAACAGGATAAACACAAGAAAATCCAAGTCCAGATACATTATAATCAAATTTTCGAAGTCAAAGAAAAATATTCTGAGAGTAGTCAGTGAAAAGTGATGCAGTACATATAGAATTGTTGCAGATTTATCATCAGAAACCAGGTTACAAGGATGTAGAACAGTATTTTCAAAATGTTGAAAGAAATAAACTATCAACACAGAATTATAATCCAGTAAAAATATCATTCAATACTAAAGGTACAAATAAGGACATTCTTAGATAAAGTAAAGCCAAGAGAATGTGTTATTGACAGACTTGCTCCAAAAGAAATGTTAATGGAAGTTTTTCAGATGGAACAGAAATAGTATCAAAGGAAAAGTTGGAAGAGGAATAGAAATGATAAATATCTAGGTAAATATATTAGTCTAGTCTCCTCTTAAGTTCTTTAAAATACGAATGATGATTGAAAGCAATGATTATAACATTGTCTGATAGGTTTTCAATATATATAAATGTAAAATATATGATAACTATAACATAAAGTGGGAGAGTAAATGTACCTATATGGAGGTAAAATTTCCTCATTCTACTTGAGATGTAAATATTAATTATAATTAGATTGTGAGAAATCAAGTATATATAATTCAAATGGATCTATATAAAATGATATAGTAAAAAGCTTAATAAATTTAAATGTAATTCTGAAAAATACAAAAAAGCAAAGAAGACAGGAGAGAGGAAACAAAGAAACAAACAGAAAGCAAATAATAAAGTAGGATACCTAGATCCAAATGTATCAATAATTACATTAAGTATAAGTGGTCTAAACACGCTAATTAAAAAATAGAGATTGTAAGAAAGGATAAACAAATAAGATTAAACTATATTCTGTTTCCAAGGATCAAATTTAACTACTGTGATATAGGTTGGTTAAAAAACCCCAGAAAGCTGGAGTTGCTATATTAATATCAGACAAAGTAGACTTCATAAGGAAAATATCAGGGATAGAAGAATATTATTAAATACATAATGGTAAAAGAGTTGATTCACCAAGAAATCATAACAATTTTAAATATGTATACATCTAACAGCAAAGTTTTAAAATACATAAAACAACAACTAATAGAACTGAAAGGAGGAATGGAAAAGTCTACAGCTATAGTTGGAGATTTCAGCTCTATTCTCTCAGTAATTGAGAGAATTAATAGGAAGAAAATCAGCAAATATATAGAAGAATTGAACACCACCATCAACTAACAGGATTGTCTTGATGTTTATAGAATACTCTATCCAATACCAGCAGAATCTACATTCAGGTGAATATTCAAGAATGTTCACCAAGATGGGCTATATCCTTGGTCATAAAATAAACCTTAAAAAGTTGAAGAGAACTGCAATTGTACAAAGCTGTTCTCTGATTTTAATGGAATTAAACAAGAAGTAAAAAAACCCAGAAAGTAACTGGAAGATATCTAAACACTTAAAAATTAAGTAACATACTTCCTAATAATCCATTGACCAAAGAGGAAATCTTAAGGAAAATTAGAAAATATTTTGTACTCATCAAAAATGAAAACACAACATATCAAAATGTGTGAGATGAAGCCAAAGCAGTGCTTAGAAACAGAGTCTCATTCTGTCACCCATGCTGAAGTGCAGTGGCACAATCATAGCTCACTGCAGCCTCAAACTCAAACTCTTGGGCTCAAGTGATTCTCCTGCCTCAGCCTTCCAAGTAGCTGGGACTACAGGCATGTGTCACCACACCTGGCTAATTTTTCTTTTTTTTTTTTAGAGATGGGTCTCACCTTGTTGTTCAGGCTGGTAGCATTAAATTCTTATATCAGAGAAGAAGAAGGTCTTAAATCAATAAGTTAAACTTCTACTTTACAAAAGTAGAAAAATAATATAGCAAATGAAATCCAAGGCAAGCAGAAGAAAGGAAATGATAAAGATAATAGAATAAATCAATAACAACGGAGAGTAATGAATGAAACCAGAAGCTGTTTTTTTTAAAAGATCAGTAAAACTGATAAATCTCTAGCTAAAATGACCAAGAAAAAAGAGGCAAGACACAAACCAGAAGTCAAGACACCGATATCAGGAATGAAATGAAGGCCATCATTAGAGACCCTCACATCTACTGAAATAATAATAAAGGGGTACAAAAAACTCTATGCACATAAATTCTATAAGTTAGATGAAATGGACCAATTCCTTAAAAGTCACAAACTACCATAAAAACTCATGCAAGGAGTAGATAATCTAAATATTCCCATATCTATTTTTAAAATTAAACTTGGATTATAGTTTAAAACCCTTCCAAAAAAAAAAAAAGCCATGTTCAGATGGTTTCAGTGGTAAATTCTAACAAACATTAAAAAAAAATAACACCAATTCATTAAGAAAACAGAAGAGGAGTGAACATTTAACAACTCATTTTGTGAGGCTAGAATTAATCTGATACGAACAAGATAAGAAAAGAACGCTACAGACCAATATCCTTTATGAATATAAACATAAATATCTTCAATAAAATATTATAAAATTAAATACAACAATATAATGAAAGAATAATATACCATAATCATGGGTGGTTTATTTTGGGAATGCAGAGCTGGTTCAATATTTGAAAATCAATGAACATAATTCACCATATTAACAGGCCAAAGAAGAAAAACCACAGGATCATATATACTGCAGAAGAAGCATTTGACAAAATTTAATATCCATTCATGATAAAACATCTCAACAAACTAGGAATAGAACTTTCTCAATCTGAAAAAGTATATCTACAAAAATCATATATCTAACAGCATATATAATGGTGGAAAATGGTATGATAACTACATACCATTGGGACCAAGTTATGGATGTCCACTTTCACTGCTTCTAATAACATTGTACTAGAAGTCCTATCCAGTGCAATAAGACAAGAAAAAGAAATAAAGGTCATAAAGATTGGAAGGGAAGAAATAAGTCTGTCTACATAGGAAATCCCAAGTAATCTACAAGAAAAAGTCCCTAGAACTAATAAGCGAGTTTAACATGGTCATAGCATATAAGATTATCACACAAAAATCAATTGTACTTCTCTATATTGGCAATTAGCAATTGAAAATTGAATTTAAAAATAATCATTTCCTATAGCTCCAAAATTTGAAATACTTAGGTATAAAATGAAAACAAACAAAAAATCCAGTAGTGGCTCATGCCTGTAATCCCAGCACTTTGGGAGGTCAAGGTAAGAGGATCACTTAGGCCAGGAGTTTGAGACCAGCCTTGGCAACATAGTGAGACTCTATCTCTACAGAAAAAAAAAAAAATAAATAAAAAAAATTAGCCAGGCACGGTAATGTACACCTATAGTCCCAGCTACTTGGGAGGCTAAGGTGGGACAATTTCTTGAGCCGAGGAGTTGAAGATTATAGCGAGCTATGATCAGGCCACTGCACTCTACTCCAACCTGGGCAACAAAGTGAGATCCTGTCTCTAAAAAAACAAAACAAAATAAAACAACAACAACAAACCCAAACAAACGACATGTGCAGACTTGTATGCTTAAAACTACAGAATATGATTAAACAAATTAGAGAGGACTTAAATAAATTGGGAGACATATTTATGAATTGGAAGATTCAATATTGTCAAGTTGGTAATTCTCTCTAAATTGATCTATAGATTTAATGCAAATTCAATCAAATGCCTTGGAGGAATTTTGTAGAGTTAGACAAGGTGATTCTAAAATTTGGATGTAAAGGAACTGAAATAATCAAACTAGTTTTGAAAAAAAATAGAGGACTCCCACTATCTGATTTTAAGATGTATTAATAAAGCCACTATAATAACAACAGTGTGATATTGGCAAAAGGATAGATACATAGATCAGTGGAACAGAATAGAGAATCAAGAATAGGCCCACACAAATACGGCAAAATGATTTTTTACAAAAGTGCAAAGGCAATCCAATTCGAAAAAGGGCCAAAGAACAGATATTTTACCATAAAAGAGATTACAGATGGAAAATAAGCATAGGGAAAGATGTTCAGCATCACTGGCAACTAAGAAAATACAAATTAAAATCACAACGAGACATCTATTAGAAAACCAATAATATACAGTTGACCCTTAAATAACATGGGTGTGATCTGCACGGGTCTATTATATATGGCTTCTTTTCAACCAAATGCAGATAGAAAGTACAGTGTTTGTGGGATGCAAAACCTGCATACATAGAGGGCCAACTTTTCGTTTATGCAGGGCAGGGTGGATGGACCTGAGTATGCGCAGATTCGGTTATACACGGGTGGTCCTGGAACCGATCCCTCCCATATACAAATGGATGACTGTAACTTAAAAATGGTGATAATACCATATGCTAACAAGGATTCAGAGAAACTGGATCTTATACGTTGGTGTTGGGATTGTAAAAAAGAACAGCCACTCTGCAAAATAGTTTGGCAGTTTCTTATAAAACAAAACATGTACTTACCATACAACCTAAAAATTGTACCCTTGGGCATTTATCCCAGAGAAATGAAAACTTATGTTCATGCAAAAACCCGTACACAAATGTTTATATGGTAGCTCTATTCATAGTCACCCCAAATCGGAAAAAACCTAAATGTCTTTCAACGAGTGAATGAATAAACCACCTGTGGTACATCCATATCAAGGAATAGTTCTAACAAATACAAAGAACCTCTGAGGAGTGACAGGAGGTTTAGAGTACACACAAAAGAATTTTGGGGGAGTAATAAAACTGCTCTATATCCTGATATGGTGGTGGTTACATGAGTCTATGCTTGTGTTAAAACTCAGGACTATACACCATGAAAATTCAATTTTACTGTATGTTAATTTTAATAAAATAAAAACAAAAACAAAAATAGCAACCACAAAAAAACCCTAAGCAGAATTAAAACAAAACAAAAACTTGGATGGTACAGAAGGATATAAAGTAGAAAGTGAAAATTCTTTTAAGACTTCATTTCTACGTTTAAAATTTCAAAGCAGGATTATAGTAACATGCTTTTTGTAACCTGTTTTCTTCATTTAAGTCTTTACTTAAAAGTGAATGTAGCCATATGTCATCATTTTAAAAGGCTGCATAGTATTTCTATTTTATAGATGATTTATAATTTGGAAAAGTCATTCCCTTTTGTTGGATATTTAGCTTTTCCCAAATGTTTTGCTTTTAGAAACAATGATGCGATCTACATTCTCATACATACATGTTTATGCACTTTGCAACTTAGTTCCTTTGAATAAATTCTTAAATATGGATAAAAGAATATGGAGATATTTATGGCTTTTGTTATATACTGGCAATCTTTTCCCATTAATGATGTAATCAGTTTATCATCCTACCCACATCGCAAGAGAATGCCCATTTTGCTCATTGTTCCCGTGGTTGATCAAAAAATTGGCCACGATACTTTGTACTTCTTCCCAATGATAGCTCTTTTGTTTCACCTCTTGAATTTGGGCTGGCCTTGGAACTTGGTTTGGCCAGTTAGCATGTGGCAGAATGATGCTGTACGAGTTTTGAGCCTAGACCTCAAGAGACTTTGCAGCTTCCACTCTTGTTTTTGGGATCCCAGCCACGCCTGCCATGTGCATCAGTCAGGCTGTGGGTGAGAGACCCCGTGGAGCAGAGCAGAGCCTCTCATGTGAGGCCATCCTAGATCAGCTGGTGTCCAGCCAACCCACCAGCTGACAGCAAGCACAGAAGCCAGCCCAGCCAAGATCCCAGATCTGCTGGTCATGGCTCAGATGAGAAGAACGTCCAGCCAACCTGCAGACTTGGGAGCTTGTAAATGCTTGTTGTTTAAAGTCACTGAGTTTTGTGGTGGATTGTAATGTAAACCAGTGATACACTCACTGATGTTTGATTTTATCAGTCTTTTAAATTTTTATCAATAAATAATGATGTCTTGTTGTTTTGTATTTCTTTAATTTTTAGTGTAGTGTTCTTTGCATATATTTATTTACATTTAAATTCTTATTTCATGAATTGGCTGTTTTCCTATTGATTTATTATTTTTTCCTTATTGATTTTGTAAGAGCTCCATTCACTAAGCTTTTGCCTGCTAAATGCGTTGCAGTTATTTGTCATAGAATAATAATGCCGACTTTCTTGGGTAGCTCATAAACTTGCTCTGGGTGCCAAAGAAGGTAATTCTTAAACAATTTTAAAAGATACAATGTGGCCTCTCAAGGCGTTGCTTTGAAGGCGTTAACATTCATTTTGAAGTGTTCCTAGCATATTCACTGTCAGAGAAAATCCACTTTGCGAGTCTATAATTAAGATAGTAAGTATTTCAGCGTTCAAGGCCTAATTCAGCTCTGGTCACAGGATCGGATGCTATTGCCATGCGGTAGCAAATGGTTCCTGTGTCTTCCCATGGTGCGCAAGCATGGGCCTGCTCTCCTTTGCCTTTTCACTTTCTCCACCTGAAAAACACTCCAAGGTATTTTTCAAAGTGGGTGCCAAGTAGCACTTGGCTACAAGATGCCTTGTGAAGAACGAATTGAGAAACATGCCCCCTCTCTCCCCTCTTGTAGGTCGTAATACGCAATGCTCTGAGAAGGTTTGCAGCAAAAAACTCTATTCAAATTAGTGTATTTTGTCAAACACGATTTGGAAAATGCTGGACTGGAACAATCTCTGTAAGCTTAGAGAAGCTGCAAAAGTGAACAACATGTTGGAATAGGATTCAATAACAGACCTCTTCCCCACACTTCTCATAGCGTCCAGGTATTTCCAACCACTCCTAATTCAGCCACGTCTCTTTGTCAAAGAATGATCAAGCTGAAAAACAAAATGTCATCAAAGCCCTTCCAGGGCTGGGTTGTTGAAGTAGTCTCAGAACATGGCCCTGCCTGGAATCTCCATCCATTACCATTCCTAAGCCCTTACTCCTCTCTGCAATTCATCTTTCCCCTCAGACAGGGGCTGGAGTCCAGTATTTTCCTGAATCCCACTTCCTGGCTCTCCCCGGAGCTGTGCTGCTGTTTGGCGTTCCCTCAAGGCAACCAGCAAAACTCTCAGCCGCCCTGGTGTGTGGGGGAGTGTGACTCCTGCTCGCACTTGCAGCTGTGTGGGGGCACATCTGGGGGACTTCGCTGGCTCCAGGAACTGGGCCTGGGCTGGGCACATTGTCTCCAGGCGAGTGGCATTCACAATATAGCTCCATGCTTCCTAAGGGCATGAAGTGGACAGAGTTTGCTGACCATGGCATTCTTGTATCAAACAAAGCTCTTAATTTAAGAAAAAATATTAATTTGACCAATCTCTAATTAAAGAGAGTGGAACATCATTTGGAGCAAAATTCACCGTCATATCTAAACCGTAAATATAACTAGATACCATTCCACCAATCTTGACCATTAACCATCACAACCAAACCTAAAGGAGGCCCTTCCTGGGACTCCAAGTCACCTGGCTGGCCTCTCTCATGCACCCCTCCCCAGCGCTACCAGTTGTCAACCAAATAACATTTCTGAAGCTGCAGCTTTGGTCATGTCAGTAAAGGTGTGTTAGTGATTGTTTTCTGCTAACCCTAAGAATGGCTCCCATGCTTTCTCTACATCCTGCTGGCTCCCCTTCCTTTCCCTGCCCTCTCAGAAATGGAGACACACACAGGCAAGCACAAGCATGTCTGCGTGCGTGCTGCCCTGGGTCTGCCGTTTGCTCGGTCAGGAAATTTCTCCTACCTGGCATCTTCTCTCTGGATTTCTTCAGGTTTCAGTCAGGATTTATCTAAAGGCCCAATTTGCTCAGAACACCTAATGCAGGATGGCAAACAGGTTCCATGTTGTTCATTTACTCTGACTGATTGGAAGTGGCTGTCTGAAGTGATCAATTAACAAAGACTGTCAGGAGTGTGTGTGTGTGTGTGTGTGTGTGTGTGTGTGTGACTGCGTGAGTGTGCACAGGCACATGGGTGTATGTGTGCAGGGGCTGTGGCATTCATGAGACATATTTGTCATCATTGGCTTAAGGTGTTTGTTAACTTTTTCTACAAAAGGTTGCCACATTTACAACATAGATTTTTTGCTTTGGAATTTTTTCCCGCAGTAGCTGAGGGTCAGGAAAACCTTAGCTAAGGCATTCGTAATTTTAAAAACACCCTTAATCAGACCCTGGCGAGTTGTTCAACAGAGACGTGCTGTGTTCTGCCCAGAATGCAGCAGTCAAGAGGTGGTGAGCTGTGACGTCCCAGAAACGAGCATGCTGGATGGTGACGGGAACTGTCCAGTTCTCTCGGACACGGACAGAGCACCACAGGCCCACACGTGCGCACACCCTCACAGCACGCGCACCCGGGAACAAGCTCAGTACACACCTGAATGTGGGAGCCAGAACTGATTTTGGGCTTCCGATCCAAAAGAAATAAATTTGTATTGTTTTAAGCCATCAGATTTTTGGAAATTTGCTATAGCCACTGTAGGAAACTAATACATAACCCTGCGCGTCCCTCCAACCCCCACACCCACGCCCACACCCCCATCAGCCTTCCCGTTTCGTTTCCCCCTCTGTCTTATCTGACTCACTGTGCTTTGCTTGTTAGGATTGTCTGTCCTCCTCACTGGGATGTCAGCCGCATGAGGACAGGGGCTTTTGTCTGTTTTGCTCACTAAGTGAGATAGTGGTTGCTAATCTACTCGCATAACAAGATCTTGGTGTTCAGTTAGGTCCATTTCAGACAAGCAGCAAGGGCCTGGGCTTGTCCTTGTGGTGCTTAGAGCAGGTAGCAGGTCTTCGTGGGCCCACAGAGTGAGCTCTAAGGCCTGTTCTGGAGCCGTAGTCCTAGGAATTCTGGCCTAAAAGGATACTGACCTGGACTGCACAGAGAGACAGCTCCCTCACGCTGGCGACCTGAGCTGGGGAGCCCTTCTTCACTGCCTACCAGCACCTTTCTGTGAAGATGCTGGGCCAGCCTGGGTTTCAGAGAGCCATTCCCTGAGAGACTCTGATCCCCCAGTGCTTCCAGAGTCCTCCTGCGTCATGGGGTGGGGGGTGTCCACTGCCTCCAAACGTGATCAGACAATTTCCTCACAGGTTAGGACATCAGCACTAAGAACAACCACGGTGAACTTAGGGCTGAGCCTGTGAGAGCTCTCAGACAGCAGCCCCTCTATGCAGAGCAGTTAGCCAAGGCGGGCCGGGAGTCTAACCTGGCCTCACCTCCAGCTGTGGCTGTGGGGCCCTCCTGTCCCTGTCCCATCGAGCTCTCAGATCCAGTCAACTGTAGTCAGTGGTGCCCTCACTTGCCCTTCTCGACCCCCCAGAGCCTGTCCGTGAAAAGAAAAGTGAAGATTCCCAGGGGAGGGCCCGCTCACTCTGCCTTGCTGCAGCAAACTCGCACTGGGTAGAAGGCCTGAGAAGAGTCAGTCTCAGGAGGAGAGGCCAAAGAACTGCTGTGACTCACGACAAGGGAGGGCTTGGATGTCATGAGCCAGCAGGGAGGCCGGTTTCCAGGGAGCTGTGGGAGCAAAGCCATGTGAAGGGTAACAGCTGAGGCCTTGCTGGGGCTGAGGGGGGTCAGACTGCCCAGCTCTGACTCTTGCTGGCCATGTGATCTTGGACACATGACAGCCTTTCCAAACCTCAGTTTACTCATCTGTAAAATGAGGATAGTAAGTTCCTATCCAATAGGATTGCTTAATTTACATAAGAATACACACGTAAATGGCTTAGCAATCAATACATGTTAGCTATAGTGATGACAGTGATGGTGATGATGATGCCAGCAGTGAGCTCTGTGGCCCAAGGACTTTATTTCTTGATCCCATGATAAGGGTAGACTCTGGCCCTGCAGCCTCTCATTGCTTCCTGTAGGATGCAGGGAAAGGAAAGGGGTGCTCTAGCATCCACGGGACAGAGAGGACCCTGCTCCCTGCAGCCTGAGCTCCACACCCCAGGCTCTTTCCAGCTGGGGTAGTAGACTGGGGCACACAGCCGCAGGAGAGATCATGACTAACTGCGAATCACTCACCTTGGTTGTCATAGGAAGTGATGACCTGGGGTTGCTGAAGGTGCTGCTTCTCCGCCAGGTTTCCTATTTAAGGAAGACAGAGAAGCCTGCAGTGACCGCTGGGACCATGGTGGAATTTTCCTGGGGCACAGTAGGGAGCTGTGTGTGTGTGCAAGAAAGGCGTGCTGGCAGGGGCTGAGCACATCCGCAGGCCTAAACATGTGCACACCCCCATGGCGTGCACACCTGTGAACCAGCACAGTTACACACCTGAACACAGAGGCAAATGCCTGGGAACCCCTGTGCACACACCCCTCACGCTCTCAGCAGGTGCCAGCGCACGCTGGTTTTCTTCTAGAGCAGGCTGCTGAAGACTTCCATATGGTCTACGTAGCCATAATTCCTGACTTTGGTATCGTCAGGCAGTTTCCAAAGCATTTTGCCATACGTGGATGCCTCATTGATCTTCGTATCTCTCTATGGCAGAGGCTGGGGCATTCTGACCTGGGATTTGACCCCAAGTCTTCTGACTGCTGCCTGCCTTGGAGAAAACTGGGGCCAACCTGCCTTCTACTTCAGCCTAGGAGTTGGGATGATGTGAAGTTTCGTTTGGCTTCATAAACATTTACAGGGCACCCACTATATGCAAGTTATCTCCACACACTAGGGATATTTCTGTCCCCGAGACAGAGAGCTGTCCTCAGAGCCTAGTGGGGTCAGGCTGCTGTGGAGAGATGGTTCATTCATGCCATAGGCCATGAGGGGGAACTCACAGGCTTACCTGCCCCTCCTACAAGAAGCATGACCTTTTTCCTCCATCCCCTCTCTACAGTTGAGGCTGTGGCCTGGTCTTACTGAGGCTGCCCTCGGACCTCTGCTTCAGAGGGGCAGGGAGGGGCAAGGTGCAGGATTGTGGCACCAGAGGTTCCCCACTGTGACCACCTTTGCCTGCCATCTTCTCCCTCTGGCTTTCCACTGGCCTGCAGTGGACTTGCCACTGAAAGTGACCACTGGGACCAGTGTCTTGGTCTGGGAATAAGCATGCCTCTGGGGTGCTGGCCTGAACAGGTTCCATTCAGGTGACCCTCCCTGTGTACCCAACCAGACGGACCATTCAGTGCTTCCCATGCCTGGGCCCAAGCAGAAGCCAGTCAAGGTGCATGGGTGGGTGGGGTACCAAGCCGGCCAGGACTTGTGAGCCACCTGTCACAGTCTTGCCCTGGAAAAGCCTGCCTGCTCCAGCCTTCTCCTATGAACAGGCCCAGCCAGGCCCCCAAGGCCCCTGTTAGTCTGCTGAGGGCCAGGTCCACTAAATGCGCCAACTCTGGGTGACGTGGCATGCTGGGCTGGAGCCCCACACCAGACTCAGGTGAGGACAGGGAGGCCACCTCCTGCGGGCACAGCTGGCACCATCTCAGCTGACCGAGAGAGGAAACAGGATCTGGGAAGGGAATCCTCCAGGAGGGTGATTGGCTGGCATGGCTGCTGCGGGGTATTTATAGTCAGGGCTGCACAATTGGTTTCCATGTAGCTGTGGGGTGTCAGTCCCTGTGCTGCTAGGCAGACTTCGGCCAGGACCAAGGAAAGCAGCCAATCACAGCAGGGGAAGCCCGTTGCTGGGCAAGCTATGGGGCAAGGGAGGGAAGTGGGGGTGGTTGGCTCAGCCCAAACACCTGTTGCTTCGAGAAGTTTGGAACACTCCAGGCTCCCCCCACCCTGCCAACGCCCTAGCCCAAGGAGTGCACAGGGCAGCGAGGGGGGAAATGTGCCCTTTTGGATCAGCCCCATGTTCAGCCTCGTTTGTGCACACTCCACCAGCACATGCCATCAGCTGCTTCCTTCTCAGATGAAGGCATCCAGTTACCAGGGTTGGGCGGTCTGCTGGTTACCAGGGCTGGGTGCCTTGGGCACTAACAAGGCAGGTATGAGAAAAGGTCAGCTTCAATACCTATATCCAGAATCTCAACATCAGTAAATAGAGAAAGAAGCTACAATTTTAAATTCTGCATGCATGAAAATGTGCCATTTGAAAACTAAATGAAATTTTACTTTACACATATTGGTGGGGTGGTAGAAGCATTGTCCTTCCTGGACTCAGGGCTTCTTAGAGCCTCTCTCCAGCTCTGCATTTATGTGAAGCTCTCAGTTCTCATGGTGGTTTTGTAAGAACTACTTTAATTGTCCGCTATTGGCTGATACATTGTCCTAAGTCTCACTTCATGTCTTTTACAAGAGTCTTGTAACAGTCTTGTAATCGCCACTGTGTCACTCTGTGTTGTGTGTATTTTTTCAACTAAATCAGAAGACTGGAAGATGGTAAAATAGGATGAATTCAGTAGATTTCAATCCTCTCCTGTTGGAATAACATTCCTGAGAAGCCCTAAGATGAATGCCAGACAAACCACGCAAGGTAATCGCGAGCTGCAATAAACAAGGATGCAGCATCTCTTTGCTCCTGCTCACACATGGGCCCGGTGTGCATGCCCTGCATGGCCACTTTTGTGGCTGACAGGCAGGCCTCTGGAGGTCTGACTCTCATGGCAGTTCTCACTAGCGCACAGCATAGTTTTGCTAGCTTTGGCATCTACCTCAATAGAGCTAAAGTTGGCATGTCTACCACCTGATGGCCCCACTAGCAGGGTTAAGGAGGCCATTGCACCCACACACGCCATCAGCCAGGACACAGAGGGGTGGCCCTCCTGGCTGGGTAAGGGGCAGGCGTGTCTCAAGGATGACCCCTACCATGAGCAGGGGAGGAGGCACAAGAAAGTTCTTTATCCCCAGGGTGTTGAATATTATGGTTCCAGTCATTTTAACGCAGGCCCTTGAAGTCAGGGTTTTTGGCTGTCTTATTCTACTGTTTCATCCCCAACATTTAGAATCGTGCCAGGCACAAAGTAAGTGCTACAGACATTTGTTGAGGGAATGACTGAATGAATTTACTTTTAGAATTTTATCCTTCCTTCTTTACTGTCAGAAGGATGGCACAACAATAGCTGTTCAGTCTTACTCATTGGCAGCAGCCCTGTTTCCCCATTTGTGGAGGGTCATGGAGGGTGGTTCCTTCGGACTGGCATTTGAAGAGCCAGTTGTCTGATCCCAGGGCTCTCATAGCTGGGGTTTGCGGAGCTCCCTACTGGGGCCGGGGGGTGGAGGTCTGATTCTTATTAGAATTTTCACATGCCTACTGTACATTATCACAGATGTTTGTCCCTGGAGGCTGGGCTAATGAATCTCTGAAGGACACAGAGTAAGGGCCATCACAGTTGGCTCATCCATAGCACTCCCAGAGAGATCCTGGCCTGCAGAGGTGACAGACACCTGGCACCAGAGAGAAGAGGCTTGGAAGCTGACTTCTTATTGAATTCTGGGCCAGCAGTGAGCTACAAAACCCTTGAGTGATGTCTCCCCAGGCCTCAGGTAAATCCATCCCAAGGAAGACCACTGTCCCCTCTGTTGGGAAACATTTCCAAAGGATGGATGGCTTGCACAGCACAAGCAGCCCTGCCTCCTGTGGGAGCATGTTCAACCTCACCATCCCAAGTGATGCAAAGTCCTCCCCGATAGCTCAGCCAGAAAACAAGTGGCTGCTGAAGTTCATGGCATCACTCTTCAGCTACAGCCTCAAGAAGAGCAACAGACCCAATGCCAGGAAAACCTTGCTACTGTCACAGTGGCCCTAGAGGCCTGGTTGGGTCAGGAGCAGCTACTTTCTGCTCAGTGCTTAGATGTCTGGGGGAATCTCATTTCTATCTGTCTAGGGCCAGTCTTTAAATGAGTGAAACCCAGTCCTTCCAGTGATTATTCAATGTACTGAATTCCAGAGATTGACAAGAAAAGAAAAAGAAAAAGAGAATTTACCGTGAAGGTTGTTTCCTTCTAATTTCTGCCATCTTCGGACTCCATTTCCGACACCTTGGAATCCTGTGAAATAATGAGGTTCTCTGAGGTGGGAGACCCAGGGCAAGTGAGTGATCGACAATGGCAGACTTATCTGGGCTAAAGTAGGGCAGGTGGCACTTGGCTCTCTTGGGATCTGGGGGAGGCGGCCCAGGAATGAGATGCACATGGGGAAAGAATGCAACCCTCAACATTCAAAACATTAAAAAAAATGCCAGAACAGTTTACGAGGGTGGTGGGGTTGGTTATCAGGCTTATCTTGGGAGAATCTCTGTAATACGGATGCAGATTTTCCACTTCCACATCTCCACCGCATGGATACGAAAGCACCATTTTAGAAGACACTTGCTATCCACTTTGCCTGCCTATTTCTGTACATGACGAGTCCCCCACTTCTAGATGTTGGGTGGGGGTGGGCGAAGGCTGCCTATCCCCTTGGGAATGGAAAGCCACACCTGCCTGCTCTCCCAGCCTCCCTTGCAGCTCCAGCATGGACACGTGGGGCCCGGCTGTAGCCAATCAGATGCACCTGTGTCCCACTCTGATTTGGGACCTGGTGATGCAACGGGAAGTGAAGGGAAGGGAAGGGAAGCTCTCACTCTGGCGGTGGCTGTAAGTGGTAGCCGCAAGGTCGAGTTCCTGGCACAGAAATGGCATACATTCTGGCAGCAGGAGCTGCTGCAATAAAATTGAGTTCCTGGCGCAGAAAGAGTATCTAGTGCTCCTCAGTGGCCGCAGGGGTTTCCTGAACAGATCAGCTCTGTGGTGCTGTTTATGGCACTGTTCCTGAGATATAAGCCTCGAGTCTCAGCCCTTTCAACCACACAGAGACCCCCACTCCTTTCTTTTCTGCAGAGTCCTCCACAGTCAGCACCTGTGGTTTACCACTTGGAACGCTCAGTGACACACTCATGCAGTGCAATACACAAGTCACATAGACTTTTGGGATAAAACCTAAGACTTTGAAGTCCCTTCAGACTAGCTGCAGGCGGATTTGGGCTACCTCCTTCCCTGCCACAGGAAGATATGCACTATCCTCTCTTATAGGAGCTGAGGGCTTCCAGGCATGTTTTTGAGAAGCACTGCTCTAAAGAAATGGTTGGGAGGATGCTAGGGCCCTTGAAGAAATGGGAGATAGCATCTGCTGGCCTTGCAGCCCAATTTCTGGTGGCCCGGCCTGTCCATATTCTCCTTGCCTTCTTGTCCCTCTGACTCCACCAGCAGCAAGAGCCACCTGATTACAGCTTCACTCTGTCTTCTGCATTGTGACAATAACTGAGCTTTGATGTTTTGTGACATGGAGTGCAGGTCTTCCTTTGCAGAGCCAAGGAAGATCTGCTCCCCAGTGAAGGACCAGAAGCGCAGAGGAGATAGGAGGAGACACCTGAAAGTCGGTATGGGTTTGTTTTGGATCTTTGCACCAAAGAGGGGCCTTGGAACAAGTTCATCTTGTTCAGCGTTTTCCTCCCTTAGGCTGTGTCTGGAGGAGAGGCCTGCAAGCTGGCTTGGCCTGGGGTCTCCTGGATACCACCACTGTCCAGCAGGCATAGGAGGCCATTCACTTCCCCTCTTCTCTGCTCTGATGCAGAGCTGTCTGATTGTGAATAAGTGACACAGGTCTCTCCACTGTCTTTCATGGCATCTGTGAGAAACTTCCATTGGGAAAATATTTAGAGAAAAATACCAGCAGAAAGAGTCTAGCAAGTAGGGGTCTTTTTTTCCCCTGAGTCATGGTGGTGAGTTGAAGTGCGCTGGTCTGGAGTTATGGGGGTTTGTGCTAGGTGTTGGACACCTCTCGGGGGCAGTCCCACTGCCCAGAATTTCCTGGGCTTCTCTGCATTCTTTGCCCTCTCTAGTGTCAGAGCCTTTAGGAAAGATGTGATCAGAGGGGACTGGGAGGTGAGGACTCATGGGCTGAGATAGAACTGGGCCTCATCACACACCGGGGGGATCTCCTTTCTATCAAGAAGCTGATGACCTCTGCTGATTCTCTAATGACACATACGGCAGGTGGGCCATTTTCCCTTCTCCCAGGATCAGCGCTGAGAACTAAAGAACAATTAACCTGAACAGTTCCTGGCCCCCAATTCCCTCCTGAGACTGGAGCACCTGTCAACATAGCCCTCCGGAATCTATTTCTTTCCCCTGCCTACCTCCCCAAGAGGTCCCCAGGTGCTCTGCAGGTAGCTGCAGCCTCTGTGGCTGCTGGTGACAAGGCCATCCATGGCACCATTGCTTTAGCAAGGCAGGTGAAAGGTGGATGTTCAATGTGCACAGGGGCTCTGGGGACAGAAGAGCCAGGGGCAGAGTAGCAGCAGGAACACAAAGGAGTTTAAGAGCTAGAGGAAGGGTGGGAGGTAAAGTCATTTTCCTACATAGGCTATGAAGCATTGAACTTAAGAACTGGCACACAATCAGCCTAGTGCCCCCTCACACCAGCCTCCAAAAGGGGTCTGGACACAGGATCTGAGGTTTCCAGACTTCTCAGGGGCTTATTTAACCTCCACTATTATTCGTCTAGACTCTATTCACTTTGTGTCCTGTCGTCTTGTCTGGAGAACACAGAGACCTGGGTCCTGCTTTCCACAATCCCTCTATAAACAATCACTGTATTTACCAATCTACCGTTCTCCAGAAACTCTGCAGGACAAGTAAAACTGATGCATAAGTTCAAGTGGGGAGAGCAGATTTTAAATCTCACCCTCCCCAAGCCTGTGTTCCTTTTACCCCTTTCATGCCTTCTATCCGTAGGAAGCTGAGAGAGAGGCTAAAGAGAGGGGAAACTGAGGCTGGAAATTGTACAAGGCCAATAAGGGAGTGCCTCTTCTCAAAGTCCGACTCAGCACGCAGATTTCCCTGGGTCCCGTGCCCTGCAGTGTGTTGTAGGGGCTGGGGGCAGGCCTCCACTACCTGTGAATCAGGCCAGAAGCTCTGGCCCCCTTCCTTCAGGGCATCTTCCAACCCTGATCTATGCCCTTCAGGGAGTGGCTAGGAGGAAACAGGCTCCCCGGGGGTGACGGAAGCACCCATGGGCCTGCACGGGGAGTTAATCTGGGGCAATGACCAGGCCGCGCGTTGCCACGAGACTGAGCGTTGCCACGGGACGCCAGTGCCACGGCGCGGAGGCGAAGGCAGCCTGGGGAAGAGGGTCAGGCTCGTTGACCTCGACCGGGGTCGCGTGGGGCGCCCCCCGGCGGGCGGGCCCTAGGGAGAGAGGGCTAGGAGGCCCAGGTGTCCGGGGCCCCAGGACACAGGCCGGGCGCGCGTTACCTCCGCAGCGCTGCAGCAGAGGGCCCGGGTCCGCCTGCAGGTCTGAGTGCGTGCCCTGTGCGGCGCGCCGCTTCTCCGAGTGCACGATCAGCAGCATGTCGATAGACACGGCGTTGATGTCCTTCTTCAGCTCCATGGTGCCGCCTCCCTCCCGACTGGGGCGCTGCGGCCGCTCGCTAGGCTGCTGGCGTTGCGAATGGCCCCGTGCGCGAGGCTGCCCGGCGCGGGAGAGGGCGAGGGCGCGGGAGAGGGCGCTCCCCCGCCGCCGGAGCCGCTGCGCGCAGCGTTTCGCTGACTTTGCCAAACATGCCATTAGGGCCCGCCCGAGAGGGCGCTACCCTAATGAAGCGGCTCTAAGTCACCTTTGAAAGGAAATTCCCCGGGCTGAGCCCTGACCTGCACGGAGGCCGCAGTGGGCAGAGGCGGCGGCCTTTTCCAGAGCCTCTTTCCCCGCACTTGCACTCCCGCCCCGTGCACTTGAAGCTCCGGTCCTGAGTTCCAGGCTGAACGCTGCCTCATCCCCATGATCTCCGGGCTTCCCGAGAGGACTCAAAGCGGAACTCCCCCAGGCCATTGGCAAATACAGAAATTGCACAGTGCTGTCAACATTGAGTGTTGGTTCTGGAAAGGGAAGACAGCGGGGGGCTCCAGATTGAATTGCAAAGCGTGCAGAAATTAGCCAAGCTTTGGCCTTGGCCTCTCTTATTCCCGGGGTGGGTTTTGGAGGTTGACAGCCCTCTCTGTAAGAGTGAGCCGGGTGGGGTGTTGGGGTCAGGACCTCTCCCCAGTGATGGCCCCTCCAGAACTTGAAACATGCCCTCTGGGCATCAGCCTAACACTCCTCTTTAGCCTGAAATGAAAATCTTAAAATCTCTGCTCCTTCTAGAAGCCTGTCTCCTGCCCTGCGGGGAAGGGAGGAGGGGAAGAGAAGCAGGCTGGGGCACAGGGAGCTGCCTGCTGCTGTCAGGGAGCTGGACCTGAGAAGCGTCTATTTTTAGCAGGGCCTGGCCTGCCCAGCCAACAGCGGCCGGCCTTGGCCACAGGTCTCCGGCATGTTTACATGGCATCTGCTTGATAGCCCTGGGCACCGGGGCCACCCTGGTGAGGGCAGTCCCTTAATTTGATTTTCCACCATTAATAAATGCCCCCATAGGAAGGCCTTTGCTCTGGGACCCCTCCCCACATTGCAATGTACTGACCTTTACAGCATGAGCCCTGAGAGCTCTGCCTTCTCCTGGGAGCAGCCTGCATCACACAGACTGTGTTCCAGTACCAGCTCCACCATTTGTTGTAACCTTGGACCAGCCATTTCCCCTCCATATTCTCACCCATATCACTGAGTTGATAAAAATTCTCATAGGGCTGTTGTGAGAATGACATGCATTTAAAGGTGGCCGGTGCACAGTAAGTGGTCTTCAAATGACAGCTGTCATTCTTACCTTATTTAAGGGTAAGGAAAGGGACTGGTGGAGTGACAAGTTAGTGATGGAACTGGCGGGGGTGAGGGTCACACCCTCATATTCTGAAGGTCTTTGCCTGCTGCCTGTGGCTCACAGTTTGGTCTTATGTGAAGGCTGTTGTCTCACTGCATCACCACTGCCCCATCCCCCACTGGGCATCTACGGAAAGGGCAGGTCACTGGCTTCCAATAATGCCAGACTGGAGTCTCTAGGGAGCTGAGCCCATGGATGGACAGGTGGAGATAGGTGACTCCCAAGGCAGGTTTCCCCCTGCTATAGTGAGCCCTGTCCTGTCTGCATGCGTGTGAGCACACACAGGCACACACACTCACGCACACACATACCCTGGGAGGCTGGCTAAAATTTGTGCTCTGTGTGGCTGGGGAAGAGAGACCTATGGATGACGTGAAGCTCCTGGAGTCTTGGAGACTGCTGAGGCGGTTCTCAGGTCCCAGAGTCCCCTCAACTGACCTGGGACAGTGTTGCCTAACTCCTTCAAGGGTCAGGTGGGTGAGAGTGGGTGAGAAAGCACTGAAGTCCCGTTTCACTACACTTGGATCTCCGTCCTCCCACTCCTCCTCCCCCGCTGGAAAGTGTCACTCTTGGGAACTTGCTAACCATGTTGCCCCCTCACAGAGCTGCCGCAGGAGGAGTTGCTGACCTGGGACTGCTAGTCAGGAATCTGGGAAGACCGTGTGGGCCTCCTGTCTTTTTGCTGTGTCTGAAAACAGAGCCTTTGAAGCAGAGTCTCTCATCCTTAGACTATTGACATTTGGGGCCAGATAATTTTTTGTTGTGGGACAGTCCTGCGCATTGTGGGATATTTAGTAGCATCCCTGGCCTCTACCCACTAGATGCCAGTAGTACCCACTTCCCAACTGTGACAATGTAGAATGTCTCCAGACATTGACCAGTGTTTTCTGGGGAACAGAATTATGGTGGGAACATTGCCTTTGAGCAAACTCCTGAAATAGGGGTCACCTTGACTGCTCTGGATCCATCCCCAGAGGTTCTCCTCTGGCTGTGAGTGCAACAGCTCAGCTTCTGGGTCCTGCAGAGCTGTTCCCTGCCAGGAGCCTGGGTAGAAAGATGAGATACTCTTCTCACTGCCCACTCTATGCCCATGCGAGCCTCAGTTGACCTGGCTGGGTCCCCCTTGTCTAATACCTATTCTTGGGCTGAGAAGGGGACACCATGGAGAAGGTGATGTAGCTGAGGGCATTTGGATGCATCAGGAAAGGGGAAGAGGTACAGGAGAGAAGACTGAGGCTGCTGAGATATCTTCAGCCCAAGGTTCTATCCCTGCTGCTCAAGTCCCACCTCTAGCCACAACTAACGGGACAAAGAACAGACCACCAGCCTGCGACTCTATAGACCCGTCTCTTCCTTTTTCCTTGCCCAACCCACACATGCTGCAGCCAAAGTCATATCTTCCACACCCCAAATACACCATACTAATCCCACCACACTAGCCCCTCCATCCCTGCCACCATTTTGAACAACCTGGGATTCAAGGATCTCTGTATTTTGACCAAAATAATTAAACTACATTCTTGTCTTCATATCTGACAAGCCAGGGGCTACCTCCACTCTTGGGCAAAATTTTATTTTAATCACAATGAGTTGGAAATTTCAGGACACCAAAAGACGAAGAGCAGTCAAAATAGCTGTATTGTCACCTTTATCTTCCATCAAATTTAATACTCAGACATGTCCAACTGTTGCCCTTGCTGCATCCACCGCTTTGCTTGAAGGCGGGATTGTCAGTTGTCTGAATCGGCTGGCCCTGAGCTGGCTTTGCTGTCCTGGAGATGAAGAGTGCGCGACAGCGGGGTGCTTGCTCCGGGTAGAGGGGCGTGTTCTGATTCCCACTGTTTTTCCTCAGAAATAGTAGTTCCACAAGGACTGTCACTCAGAGCTCTTTTACCTCTCTTGGCATCCTAAGACTCAAGTTTCTCTCTTCGTAGTAGGCAAGCCAATTTGAGAAAGGCTTTTCACGGGGAGTCTGCAGAAGGACACTCTGCTCTCCGCTGATGCAGGGGGGAAGGGGCACATGGAGAGCGGGGTAACTTGAGGAAGAGCCACAGACCAGGTCCCAGTCTCCTAATTGCGTCAGATTCCCCTGAGTTGGGTGAACCCTTACATGGAATACCAGACACTGTTCTCAGAAACCTTTTCTGCAGTTGGTATAGACTTCTCATGGTCTCTTGGCCAGCCTGGCTTAGCTGGCTTCTACTTCTGAGTCTTTGCCACTGATATGACTTCTGCCTGCAAAGCTTCTTTGGACCATCCTGGCAAGTACAGTCTAGCCATCCTTCAAGACCTGACAGCAGCCCTCACTTCTACCTTGAAGCCTTCCTGGCTACCCCAGTCCTTGGAGCTCCTCGGGAATGCCAAGTCTGTGGTGCCCTCTTTTTACAATTCCAATAATTAACAGGACTTGGAAGATCACCCCCACTCTGTCCCACACCCACCAAATTTGGAAAACAGTTATGCCAGGCAAACATGTTTTCCAGACAATACCTCCTACTAGGGTGACATTGAATAATCTCCTTAACCTCTCTGAGCCTCAGTTTTATTCATCTGTCAAATGGGTGAGGGTGCTGGAATTAAATAAGATGAAGTGCCTAGCTATGGCTTATTGATAGCCATATGGCATATATATGGCACATACATAGGCATCTTCCTGTGTTCCTGTTAGACCCTTGCCTGGGTCTTGCTTTGAGGGAGGTCTCATGTATGTGGTTCCAAAGTTGGGAGGGAGGGCAATGGAAAAAATTAGAGTCAGACCTGATACCCCCATGGAGAAAAAATATGCCTTCCTTCCTGTGTCACTGCTCCATGCCACTGTTCTGTCATCATGGAGAAACTCAATGAGCCCCAGAATCCACTCCTTGAACTGATATCAGATCTGTGCAGCTGCAGCCTCTTTGGCAGGAGTTGTCATTCAGCACAGCTCTGCTTCTTTCCAGCCCTGCTGCCTTGCGAACACTCTGTGTGCATTCAGTGGGATGTGCCTTTGCAAGAGCTCCTTTTTACAGATGAGAAAACTGAGGCTGAGAAACCTGAGGTGACCCACCCAAGCTTCCACAGGTGTCTTACATGTAGCAGGAGACACCTCAACCCTGGACACCCCACCTCACTCTGCATGTTCCCAAGCTCACATGCTGAACACCCTCCGCCCCCATATGACCATGACATACCTGTGTGCTGAGACCACTTGGTGCCCAGGCCCAGAGGAAGAGCAGCTGTCAGCCTGCAGGGGAGATGCTGTCAATAATCATTATAAGCACAACTTGACCCAGGGCTCTAAGACCTCTGTTGAGGCGCTTTGAAAAATTCTTTGAGCTCAAACCCTGAGCTGGGCCTTTGCGGACAGATTTTCCAGGCTCTGTGGCATTCATGGGGAGAAAACTGGTGGCAGTGGTCAAAGTTGGTGGCTAGGAGCATTCAGCAATCTTAGGAGCAGTGAGGTAGCCCTGCCAGGGATGGAGAGGGGGGCAGAAGACTGCCTTTGTTGCAGACATGAAAAGGAATTTTGTGTTGTAATACACTCCTTGCTGTTCTGAGGTGAGGACGGTTACACTGTAAAGAGGGCTTTCCACTTCTGCTCAGCTGGCCATGAACATGCCGCCCAGCCCAGGTGCAGCTGGTTTTTGATTTTCCCACTATGGCCAATACCATTGGATGAAATGAAAGTATCGGTACAGGGGACGGGCACCTGTGCTCCTAGAGAGGAGGGCCCGAGAAGACTCCCTGGTGGAGGTGACACCTAAACAGTGTCCTTAGGGATGAATGGGTGAGAGAGAGGTATAGGAGAAGGGCCAGGGCTTTCCAGGCAGAGCAGGAGCCTGGGCGGAGGGGAGGGGCTGGAAGGAGTGCTGGAGGTGAGAGACAAAGCGACAGCGGGACAATCTGTCTGGCCCTGTGGTGCAGGGAGAAGAGGTCCGAGGGGAGCCCCAAAGCAGCAGGGCCTGTCTGCCGTGGGTGGAGCTTCTGTTGCCCATCTGGGCAGCGACATGGATCTTTAGCAGGGACAGGAGAGCAGGGAATGTTCCCAACAGTAAGGGCACGGGTCTGACGGTTACCATGGGCGTGATTACCTGAGACAGGCCTTCTGGAGAAGATGCGAGACAAAGGTGGTGATGGCACCAAATGCAAGTGCTGTGTAGGGAAAGGAGGGCCTGGGAGTGTGGGGAGAGTGGCCAGATAAGGGGGGAACTGGGCTCTGAGGGAGAGGACAGGCAGGGGAGACGCAGAGCCCCCCTCCAGCTGCGGAGCCATACCCCAGCTCAGTCCTCAGACTTGGGTGAGCTGGGTCATGGAGTTCCCTATGGCATCAGTGAGACAAGCTGCTCTTCCAATTCATGCTCATCACTGAAAATTTAGAAAATACACACCATATAGAGTTTGGTACCATGATTTTTTTTTCATTCAGCATGTGTGATGAATAGTTTACTAGAAACTCTTCAAAACCCAATTTAAAAGGCTGCCTAGTTACCCATTATTCTGATGTGCCACAATTCGTTTTTCTATTTTCTTACTGTTGGATTTTTAATTTATTTTGCATTGTCCACTTTTATAAATAATGTGATGGTAAATACTTTTGACCACATATCTGGTTATTTCCTCAGAATAGGTTCCTGGAAGTGGAATTACTGAGTCAAAGGTTATGACTATTTTAAGGCTTGAGATATATATAATGTCAAATTACTTTCCAGAAAGATTGTGTCTATTTTATACTCACTAGCTGTGTATGTCAACCTCCCTACCCACCATCACTAGCATCGAATACTGTCATTACATAGACCTTGGTCGTTATGATAATTGACGCATGGCATCTCTTTCTAATTTTCGTTTTTATTACCACTAAGATTGAATACTTTTTTTAACATAAATTTACCTGTGTGTTTTTGTGTATGTGTGTTTTTTTATTTTTTGGGTTCATATCCTTCATTCTTTTTTCCAATTTTACTGGCACAAATATTTAAATGTTAGTTAGAAAAAAGAATCCTCTTCTAATCTGCCTCAGATCTGATGTATTTCATGGCAAAGTCATCCCCACAGCTCTGACTGCTTTAAGTTCTTTGAGGGCCAAGTCATGGCCTTACTCATTCTGAATCCCCCCTCCTCTCCACATACTGCGCCTATGTGTGTTGCGCACAGGAGGTTCTCAACACGTGTGACTCAAATTGGACAGAATCAATGCTCCCAGCAAGCCAAGACTTCTCCCTTAGCCTGGAGGTATAACTGAGCCTTGTGTTGCATTTGCTCTTCTGTGTCTTTCTCAGAGACCTTCAGGGAATGGAGAAGGAGGTTACACAAGGACAAGTAGCTCTAAAGACACTGTTCTCTTGTTTATAGAACAATTTGGAGCATGAATTTGGGGAGAGCTTGGTTCTGAGACAGTACTGCTCAGTCTCATGCAGCTACCATCCATATCCCCTGCCCCAATCAGGAGCCATGAGCCATGACTTGTTCTGTTAAGAACAATTTCCATTCTCAACCTTTCTGGTATATCTCTCCCGGATTGGCCCATCAGCCATTCCTTGTCTCAGTATTTCTGTCCATGACACCTTAATTGTCTTTCCATATTTTTCTTTCCATAGCTCATTAAAATCCTATCTTGGTGCATATAGAGGACATGCGAATGTGGGAAGCACTGTATTCCAAATTGCAGGTACTTTGAATTTTGGAGTCTTTACACTCTGTGGCATTCTTGGCCTTTTACTGGGGAGGGAGATGATGAAAATCAATTTGTCTTTCACCACTACTTCCAAAATATCTTCAGCAATGCCAAGAGAGGTATCCAGTGGCACATGAAAGCCCATGGAAAGATTACCTCTTTGGCTTAGCCAAGTGTTTATTGCCGAGCTATGGACATGCCCCTTGCATATTTCTCAATCCGCCCATCTCTCCGATGTAACAAGGAGTCCTCTGCAGGCCTCGCTTCACGGTCTGCTTGGTGCCAGTCACCTCCCTCCATGCAGAATTCTGTATTTTCCCTTCCATGGACTCATGTAGACTCCGCAGTAGCTCGAGGCTGGGCCAATGCCTTTATGCCTATTTTATTGACAGAAAAACAAAGGATCAAGGAATCTGTTCACACGATTCTCCCAGTGGCTTCTCAATGGACTCAGTCCTCCTACCAAGCATAATGCACTTGCCATTCTGCATGTTTCAGAGCAAAGGAATTTCTTCCGGGAGCAGTCTGAGATGTGGGCCAGCCACTTACAGGGCCCAGGCGGTGCTCTGAGTGACACAAGTCCCCGGGGAGAGGACCTTCTTCTGGTGGTGTGAGGTTGTCTAATAATTGGTGAGGAGGGACACAGAAAAGGGTTTTGGAGGGTCTCAACCTAACCATAAATGAACTAGCAGCAGCCTCTTGATCATTACTGCGGACCCCGGGAGACTGTCAGGAGGATGTTGGTGCCCATCCACCCCAGTGAATCCCAGGGGCACGCAGGAGCCAGCTTTTAGCGTCAGCGCAGACTTCAGCCTTGCCTGTCCCTGGGGCAGAGCTTCTAATAGGAGCCGTGGTATTTTTAGTCTCACGTGTGCAGGCACACAGTCTCAGGACAAGGCGAGCTGGACAGGAACAGCTAATAAGCCACGGTCTTTACTAAGTTGAGAAGGATGAAATGAGGGGAGGAGAGGGAGCCTGGTGGCACTTTTTACATGCCTCATTTTCAGAGAACTCTTTTTCCATAATTCACAGAGAAAGATTGAGGTCAGGGTGATTATGTGCAGCCCCAGCTGCAGAAACCTGAAAGTGGGGCATGCTTATGTGCTTCTGCCTGCAGGGTCCCTCCTCTCTGTCCCCAGCTCTGCCCTCCGGGTAAAGGGGCTGGCAGGAGGGGTAAGCAGTTTTGCAAAGGGCTTGGCTGTCAAGGCTCCTAGGGTGGGGGTGGAGGTCAGGATTCTTAAAAGGACCAGATTAGAAGCTGGTTCCCAATACGATCCTCGCAGCCATAGGGGATAGTTGAGTGGTATCAGCTATTACCTTGAGCTCATAGATAAGGAAATGGAAGTTCAGGAGGCACACGGACTTTATAAGGTCACATAGTTGGAAAGTGGCAGAGCTGGGATTCAAACTCAGTGTCCTAGACCAAGGTCTACTGTTATTTTCCCCAATGACAGTCAGCTCTGCCTAAGACTCATTATTCATTTTATTTAACCCACGAACATTTTTTCTATGTCAGCTCTGTGTCAGAAGCTCTTTCATTGGAATGGGTCAGTAAGGACAATATAATTCCTGCTCTCGAGGGCTCTTAATTTAGTGAGGGCCACGTAGAAGCGACTCCAGCCCAACCTTGGTGCAGCCAGTGTGCAAGGTCACCCTGTGGGAGAGGCAGACTGGGAGGTGAAATCAGCAGGTTTCCAGTCTGTGGTGCTGAGGATGAGGACAATCAAAGCTCTACAGTCAGTTCTTCTGCACAGCATCTTCCAAGGGTGAGACTGGGGAGATAGTCAGGGAGGGACAAATGTGCCCTCATCCCTTTCCTGGGCCCTGTGCTTCCAAGCGTCCTGATGGTGCTCGGAGCCTATGGCAAGACTCCCTCAGTGAGGGCTTGTGCAAAGCTAGAATGGAGCTAGCACCTGGGCCCTGCTGCTGTCAGCTATTCCTTTCCTCACCATCCCAACCTTTACGGTTTTAGAGTAATGGGAGATAGAATGAAACATTGATTTGGGGTGAAAGCATCAAAGTGAGTTCCTTCATCAGCCCAAAGCCAACCATGGCATGTGCCTCTGTCCATCTGTTTATCCATCCACCAATCAATCCTCTCACACACTTGAGCATCATGTTTTCATAGCCACACATCCACTCCATCTATCCACCCATCCATTCACACTCTCATCCATCCATCTCACTTAGCTATTCCCTCCATCTTGACCTAGATATCACTTCTCAATCCACTGGCCAACGCCATCCTTCCATCTAACATACTCCACTCATCCACCCATTCATTATTCATACATTTGTGCTCCCATCTCTATCCAATTACAATCCCTCCATTCCATCTGGAGCCAGACACCATGTTCTAGGCTTGTGTCTGGTGTTATGGGGACACAGATGAATGAGTCTCTCTCTTGTAGTCAATCTAGAAAATAACATTCAGATCCATTTATGAAGGAAAGAGTGGAATGGAACAGGGTCCTGAGAGAAGTCACACAAAGAAAAAAAAGAGAGGGAGCTGAATGAGGAGAAATTAATATGTGTGGCTCTTTCCTTTCTGGGACTATGTAATAGAAAGAAAGAAAAAGAGAGAGAGAGAGAGGCAAGAAGGAAAGATAGAAGGAAGAAAGGGAGGAGTAAGGAATGAGGGTGCTATGGTCTGAATGTTTGTGCTCCCCCATGCATATGTTGGAATCCTAACCCCCAAGGTGATGGTATTAGGTGGGGAAGGGCCTTTGGGAAGAGATTAGGTCCTAAGGGCAGAGCTCTTAGGAATGAGATTAGCTCTAATGAAAGCAGCCCCTCCCACCAGGTGAGAACACATCAAGAAATCACCATCTATGATCCAGGAAATGTGTTCTCACCAGACACGGGATTTGCTGGCGTCTTGATCTTGGACTTTTCAGTATCCAGAATTTCGAGAATTAAATTTCTTTTGTCTATAAGCCATCCAGTTTGTGATGTTTTGTCATAGCAGCCTAAACACACTAAGACAGAGGGAAAGAAGGAAGGGGAAATGTGATTGGGTACCTGATATGATGGACCCTATGCTAGGTGCTGTCGCCAGTTTCACTTAATCATCCCAACAACCTTTTGAGGTAGTTACCTGCATTTTAGTGATGAGGAACTGGGCTCAGAGGCACCTGTTCAGCATGAATACAACACAAAGAGCAGGGCTAGGTTGAATATGCTTGCTAACGCAGAGCATCAGAATGCGGATTTGAAGCAAACAGGTCTGGGACAATTGAAAAGCAAGCTCATGCTGCTTGGCAGATAATCTCTGGCCCACACTGCCCAGAGGTGTACGTGGATGGGAAGCACAAAGCCTATTGGCTCCTACGGCACCCAGCGAGAAGGAGGTTGTAGGCCATGCACAGCTGTTGGAGCCTGATGCCAGGTTGTATCTGTTTGGCATGGAATTGGAGCATCTGTTGGTGGCTGTGCCAGATCCAGGGTCCTACTGGAAGATTCCTGGCAATGGGCTTTGTCTGGCCAGGATTTACCAAGTACGCCTGGGCAGATCTGTGGGCATTCGCACAGCCGGTTCAATGTCCAGCCTTGCTTTTCTGGCCTAGGATCTTCTCCCGGGGATGGCGTGGAGGTAGAGGCAGAGCCCCAGGGAAGAGAGGTTGGCTTCAGTCCTAACTGCTAAGGCTTCAGCCAGGGCTTCATGAGCCCCAGAACCAGGCCCCTCTGGTACCACCCAGGACATGCAGTTTTCTGCTGACATATCATGGCTGGCACTTTCTGGATCTACACCCAGTTCTCAGTGCTTGATACCACCACACTGTTCCCTTGCCATTCTGATGAGTCCCTGAGGAACACTGATTGACAGCCTCTGTCCCAAGGATGGGGTATTCCTAGATGGTTAGGAGGTGGCTCAAACCACCAAGGGCTCTAGGGACATCTCAGGGGGGAGCGCATGGTTAAGGTGAGGTTCACCTGCAGTTTACTAGGCAGATGCTTTCTAACCGTTGCAGAGCTCGTTGAGCGGGGGCTGTGGTGGAGGCTGGGCAAGGGCATCAGTGCTAATCAGAGCTTCTAGAATTGCACAGTGGTCACTCATTTGAGCCCTGCTGCTTTCCACAGACTTCAGGTCTTCTATTCTCCGAAGTCAGTCTATCTGTCTGCTGAGAAACCTGTCTGGTGTTGCCTTTTCCTATGCCAGAGAGCAGAGTTTGGGGAAAGGGAGCACAGGCGCCCATGTCCTGGTGCTGAGTCCCGTGGATCAGCCACTGGCATGCAGGGCCCCAGAGTGGCCAGGAAGGGGGGATGTGGGGATGGGGAGAGGGGCTTCTGGGGCCTGAGTTACCTCAGCCGTCCTTCCTCCCCAGCTTTCCCCTTGGCATGGCCAGACCGCCCACTGGCCAGCTCAGCTGTCCTCCTTGTTCACCATATAATCCTTGCCAGGAAGAGAGGGCCGAAACATGAGCCGGGCCTTCTCCCACTGCATCCTGCCATCCTGTCCTCCCTCCAACCTGGGGGTGGGGGGTGAGGACAGGGCAGGGCAGGGTTGGGGAAGAGCTTCCAGGCTGAGCTGCCTCTGGGTTGCTGCAGTGGCGGGCGGCCTGTGGGGTGTATGGAAACCACAGACTCCGGCCTTCCCTCTGGAGGCTGCTGTGGCCTCCTCGGCGTCTGAACTCCTGCTTGGCTGGTTCGGCCCAGCAGAGTCTCTCTTGCCTTCCCTGAGGCTGTGCCTTCCCCTTTGCTTCCCAGGTGTCTTACAGGGCCTGTGCTGGGTATTTGTATTTTCATCTTAAAAAGACCGTCTAGGAACTAGGGGATTGAAGTCCCCGCATTCTCAAGGCAAGTCAGAGCCTCAGCCTCCTCCTCTGTAAGCCAGCAGCCACCGCACCGGCTGCCCAGGGTCGAAGGCAGAGTGAGACAATGCACAGTGTGCCCTCCGCACACAGCCAGACACACTGTAGTGACAGTTCACGAGCAGCGCCAGGCCCGTCCCTGAACTTGGGACACAACACGAACGGGCAACCACGCTGCTTACCTATTTCTCCCGGGTGTCTCTGCCATGTTGGATGCGGGGAGCAAGGACAGAGACAGCCTCTGCCCCTGCACTTCACTCAGGTACTAAAGGGTGGTGGCGTGTACATCAGGTGCTTGCATGTGGGAGCTCTCTACGGTCATTTGCTTGTGTTTTCCTAGAACGGCCCATTTCCTGGCACATGATAGGTGCTCCTTCCTTTAAGGCAATTCTGTGTGTGTATGCATGTGTGTAACTAGGCCATTTGAACTTTTAAGTGCCATACTGGTATTGTGGGATGTTGAAAAAGTTCTTTCGCTTCCCTGGGCCCTAGTTTCCTCGTTGGAAAAATGGGTATATTGATTCCTGCCTGAAACGGCTGTTCTGAATCCAGCACCGTGCCCAGTGCATGACATACAGTCAGTAAGGGGTCCCTTGACATCTGCTGCCCCCAGCCCCCATGCAGGCGCAGAGATTTTTCTCAGGTTGCCTTGGAGTCTGATCCAGAGAACAGGGGAGGGGAATGGTGGGGGCACAGGACGGCAACAGGGCAGGGCCTGGCTTCTCACCAGATGCCAACATGCCCTGCAGACTGCAGGGGCAGGGCTGGCCCTCAGGTCAGCTGCACAAGGCCACTTTGGGGCCTAGCCTGCAGGTCCAGGAGAAGTCAGACAGGGGCTTTAGGGCACTCTAACCAGCATGGCTTCTCCCTTCCTCCTGGCATGCGGGGGATGTGGGATGGGTCCTGGGCATTTCAACTGCTGTGACCATGTCCTCCCAGGAAGAAATGTCAAGCTGGCCTGGTGTTCATGGGGGACCCCTACATTCTCATGCTTCCCCTGAACCTGGGAAAAGCTGACTGGGTAAAAGGCTCCCTGCTCCTGCCACAGTTTCCCTGAGGCTGGGCTTCTGGCACCTGGAGTGGATATTGCACAGGCTTGACCTGTCTCAGGGTCACTTGAGGCAGGCTGGGCCCAGGGCTGGACCAGGCCCTGGATCACAGTGATGACAGCCACAGGTTTGTGGCAGGACAATTTGCACTCCCAGGTGGTCGCTGAAAAGCCAACACTAAGGGAGTAGCCTCCGTGATGACATGGGGCCTCTGGCCAAGGCCTGACAGACATCTGCTCCCTGCCACCAGCCCAGAGGCCTCCAGGGAGGGAGAAGACAGGTCACAGAGAGAGACAGAGACAGAGAGAAACACAGAGATGCAGAGACATAGGGACAGAGACAGAGACATGTTAAGAGACAGAGAAATAGACAGAAAGAGACACAGAGACACAGTGACAGAAAGAGGAAGAAAGAACCACAGCCAGGCAGAGGAGAGACACCTATAGAGGGAAGACAGCCAGAGAGAAAGAGACACAGACAGAGATGGAAAGAGAAAGAGACAGACATAGGAAAGGACGGAGGAGGACAGAACAGTCAGGGAGACACAAAGAAAGAGAAACAGGTGAACAAAGAGGGAGCTGAAGGGATAGAGAGTCCGAGAGCGACACAGGGAGAGATATGAGGGAGATGAGAGAGAGAGGGGAGAGATAAGAGAGATGAAAAATGAGAGAAGAAAGAGGCGGGGGGCAGTCGGGGAGGGAGAAAGGCAGAGCCACAAAGCAGTTCCCTGAGGCAGGTGGGGAGAGAGGGCGCCTGTGGGGGTGGCTGGGGAGGCAGCGGAGGTAAAGAGATAAACGTGCCTCTAGGCGAGTTCTCTGGTGAAAGGAGAACCCTCCTGAACCAAGATCCTTTCAGCTCAGCTGTCCACAGGCCTGTGTACCCAGGGTCCTGACGGTCGTTCTCGGGCACGAGTGGGCAGCAGACCCTCCTGGGGCACGTTCAGATGTGGACACCCCAGCCCATCCCACAGTGTGCTTCACTGGTGGGGGAGGCCAGGAATCTGCGTTTCTAACATGCTCCCAAGAGATTCTGTTGTAAGGACTGCACCAGTGGCAGTGGGAAACGCTGCACGGGCTAAGCCAGGCGCTGGTCCCTCCTCTCCCCACACCCTGGGCCCCTGGGTGGGCAGGCAGGGCTCTGGGTACTTTCTCCACAGACCCGGGGGCTTCCTACATCTTTTGCTCCATCTGCCAGCAATCCCCCAGCAAGGGCTGGGAGCCCTTTGTGTGTCCCTGGATGGGCCTCTGGGAGGTACCTCGGAGGTTGGGGTTCAGTTCCAGCCACTCTGCACGGTGGATGAGGCTCCGCAGCTGGGCAGAGGCAACAAAGACAACGTGACACGTGCATTCATCAAGCCTTGCTCTGTGGGAATATTTCATTTCATTCCATTCTCTTAATGGGTTAGGGATCCTCATTGATCCACCTTGGAGGTGAAGAAATGAGGCCCAGAGATGGCAAGTAACCTGCCCACGAGGTCGTGCAGCTAGTCAGTGGCAAAGCCTGGACTAGAATCCAGGTCTGTCTTACCCGAAGTCCACAGTTGCTTCCAATGTCTCCCCCACCCCCAGTGTGTCCCCTCCTGCCTGCTCCTTGCCCAGGCGGTGTCCTACCCTGCCAGTGCCTGTTGGCGAGAGCTCTCTCACTCACAGCCACCTTTCTCCACTGCATGCCTCTTCCCAAATTCAGCCTTCACACCTCCTGCCCAGACCTAGGCAGGGATCTTCCGGCTCAGCTTCTCCCCCTGACATTGTACCTACCACTGGAAGCCAGTGAAATGATTTCAGGCAGCTGTCTTTCCAGGCACCCCAGAAAACAGCCAGAGGCAAATTCACTTGCTAACACTTTAGACGAGGGAGGGTGGGTGGTTCCTTCTTAATAAAGCACATCTTACGGCCACATTTTTATGCATCTCAGAGCAGCAGAATGAGGGGGCAGTTCTTCGAGGCAGAAGGAAGGAAGTCCAGAGCGGAGTGGTACTGAGCTGGCCATAGTCTTAGAAGCAACCCTTCCTTCTTCAGACACATGGGTTGTTTCCAGAAAAAAAGTCATGGTGCCTCTTCCCTCGAAACATGTGTGTATGGTTGAAAGGGCAAGGAATTTATCTATCCACTCCTCCCTGTCTCTCAGCCACCCTGGTGGACGTTTACCCCATGAGGCACTAACCTCCCTGCACTCCCGCTGTCACCTGGGCAGCCATGGGGCACTTGGGTGTCTGGCTGTGGCACCTCCCGTGTGGTGGGCATGATGGAGGCCCAGCCAGCCCTCACCCCTGGGGAGGCGGAGATGGCAGGCGGTGCTGGGAGACGGAGAAAAGGTGCGGGCGGCTGGGCTGTCCTCTGGGCAGCAACGAGGCAGGCGGCAGAGGGCTCTGCTGAGGAGCACCGACTGGGTACGGTACAGGAGGCGTTTTTATTGGTGACTAAGATGATACAGAGTAAATTAGGCAACAGAATGTAAACCAGTATGATCAAGTTCAAATTGTATTTACAAATATGCAGACTTGATAATATGAACACAACAGGGTCCGTGGAACACCCACAGCTCTGCCTCACAGACTTACCTGCCTTGGGAACACAACCTGGGGGGAGCTCCCTGGCTCCAACTGTGGGGCCTGGCTGTCACTGAGGAAAGGCTTGCAGGAGCCTCCCCAGCTCAGACCTCTGGCCTCTGCCCCATCCTACTGCTGGAAGTGCCCAGAGCAGAACTGGAAGTGTGGCTAATGTGGGCCTGGGGGCACACCAGGAAGCTGACCTGGAGGGAGGAGGAGGGGCCTGTAAAACTGTGTAAATCCAAACCTGCACATTGAGAACTCCTGGCGCGCTCTAACATGCTGTTTCTTATGCAACCCTGGGCAGGTTAGGGAGGGAGGAAGCCACGAAGCCCATGGTTATGGGAACTCCCTGTCTGCCAATCTGAGGATTGAGAAAGGCTGTCTCAGTGTGAGCTGGCCAGGAGGGGAGCTTCCCAGTGGCCCCCAGCCCCTCAAGAACTGAGCCCACCCAGAGTGGGGAGCAGAACTGGGAGGTGGCATTATGAGTTCGTTGACTCCTTGACCATCAAGACAAGCCAAGAACACAACACGGAGCCGCTTTTGGCAAAGCAGACTTTCAGCATCTTCTAAATCACTTTCTGTCTGAGTGGTGTCCCATTCGTTCTCATGATAAAGTCATTTCTGTTTCTTCTTTTAACTGAATTCAATGGCTTTTCAGGTAGACTGTCACTTTACCTTACAGATTTCCATATAAGTGAATACATTTTCCATTTTTTCCTTGGATCGCATCCTTCTTAATAAAGCACATGTTATGTCCACACTTCTTTTTTTTTTTTTTTTCTCTTTTTTGAGACAGAGTCTCACTGTGTTGCCTGGGCTAGAGCGTCGTGGCATCAGCCTAGCTCACAGCAACCTCAAACTCCTGGGCTCAAGCGATCCTTCTGCCTCAGCCTCCTGAGTAGCTGGGACTATAGGCATGCGCCACCATGCCCGGCTAATTTTTTCTATATATTTTTAGTTGTCCAGTTAATTTCTTTCCATTTTTAGTAGAGATGGGGTCTCACTCTTGCTCAGACTGGTCTTGAACTCCTGACCTCAAGCCATCCTCCCGCCTCGGTCTCCCAGAGTGCTAGGATTACAGGCGTGAGCCACCGTGCCCGGCCATGTCCACACTTCTATCAAGAGGCCACCTCCACCTCTGCCACCTCCACCACTTCCACCTGCACTAACTGCATCCCCACACCCAAAAGAATTTGTCCTACATCTCAGAGATCCTCAATTTTCAGAGTAGCAAGCAATGAACGGGAGGCAGACTGGTGCAACAAAAGGAGCAAAGACCACGGATTTAGAGCGGCATCCTTTCCTCCTCCTTGTTAGCCTGCTCGTGGAGTTCTGGTCAGATAGATACTGTGTTGAGGTGGTCTCCTGCTTTTACCCTCTACCTACTTCTTCAGCCCTGATACTGGTGGCCCACATAATACAGAAGATTGGCAGTGTAGTGATGACTAGGGGGTTCTCAGTCCCAAGTTTAGCAGGTTTGTGTGGTATGGCTGCCCCAGGCTGGTGACAGCTACTATTTGTTCTGATTGATCAGTGCCCGTGTAGTGTGGATCATTAAATATTTTGCATGACACAAGTGCTACCCAATGCTGACTGTGACTCAGGTCATGCTACTTATGTATGAGGCTGATGGTGATTTCAGTGATGAAAAAGCTCTTTAGTCATTGCTCCAATGTTTCTGAAGGACTAAAATGACTGGATAATAAAATCAAAGATCTCAAATAAAAAAATAGAGCCAGTGCATGTTACAAAGATGGAATTGGGGGCTGACAAATAATTTCTGAACACAAGAAAAGGCTGTCAACTATTACCAACTAGATTTTTGCTATAGACTGAACGCTTTGTCCGTCAAAATTCATATGCGAAACCTAATCCCCAATGTGATGTGTTAGAAGATGGGGCCTTTGGGAGGGGATTAGATGATGAGGGCAGAGCCCTCATGAATGGGATTAGCGCCCTTATAAAAGATACTGCAGAGAGCTCCCTCGCCCATTCTGCTACGTGAGGACACAGCGAAAAGTTGGCAGTCTGCAACCTGGAAGAGGCCCTCACGAGAACCCAACCATGCTAGCGCTGATCTCAGATTCCAGACTCCAGAACTATGAGAAATAAATTTCTGTTGTTTATAAGCCACCTGGTATATGATCATTTGTTATAGCAGCTCAAATAATTCAAATCAAATATGATTTTTAAGGCTCCGTGAGCTCTTTTCATAGACAGTTTTGCAAGTTGTTTGCTTCCAATATGAACATACTCCTCGCAAAACCACACACAGCCCCTCTGCATATAAAATTTAAATTGGGGTAAAAAACCCCCAGTTGCTAACTATTGAGTATCTGATTTGACAGAAACACTTGAGGAAAAGCTCTGGGGAAAATCTTAGATGGCCACAGGCGGAGGCTTCAGCGTGAGGAGAACAGAGTGAGGATCAGTGGGGAGAAGTAAGACGGTGTTTCATCGTCATACAGAAGTGCCTCACAGAGCCAGTGAGGGAACAAGAGACGGTGCTGCCGGGAACAGCAGCGAGTCCCCACTTATCCCATTAGCAGGACAGTGAAGTCTGATGACACCATGGTTGACTGTGGGTAAATGTGCGCTCATATCTGACTGGCGGGATAGAAACCGTAATCATACATTCAGGGGAACAATTTGGCACATGTGCCTGGTTGCTTATTACAGCAAAGTTTGTAAGACTTAAAAACTGGGAAATGTCCACAGCAGGGGGTGGTAGGATACATCACGGAGTCCTCCCACACTGGAATACATACAGCAGTTACCATGGATGGGCCAGGTCTACACGGAACCAGGCAGCTAAACATCTACAACACAAACTGAACAAATAAATAAATTAGAATTAGAAGGATATTATAGTATGATATTATTTAGCTATAGTTTTAAAACATGCAAAACAATATTATACATTGTCTACAGATGCATACATGTGTGGTGAAACTGCAAAACAATGAATAGGACATGCCACTACTTCAAAAGAGTGACTCCTCTGGGGAAAGAGGGAGAGAGGGAATTGGAGAGGGATTCACAGAGATCATCAATACATCTGTAATATTTTACTTTCTTTCAAAAGAAGAGTTGAAGCAAATACAGAAAAAAATGCTAATCTTTGTTCACTTCCAGTGCACATGGAGATTGTTACATTACCAAATATACTTTTCTGTGTGCTTGAAATATTTCATAATGAAAATAATAAACGTGCAAAGGAAAAGGAAAACCCAGATTTTGTGGAAGTGTTTAAATGGAAGCTGTACAAGTATCTGCTGGGTACAGTGAACAAATGCTTCCTGCGCAGTGGATGGGGATCAGCCGTGATGACCTAGAAATCAGAAAAAAGTGTTTGAGGCCTCGCCCTGGCTCTCACGGCTTTTGGGATGTCCCAGTTGGTGGGGACATCCCCCCCCCCCCCGATCTGTTGTTTTCTCATCTGTGAAGTGGGGCATGTGTGCCCAGGGAAGCTGTGAGCATGGACGTGGGCAGGGAGCAGTGAGTCCCACACAGCACAGGAGGACCTGGGCAGGCCACAGGTGTCCCCTGGAAACCTCCAGCGACAGACAGTTTGTCACGTGAGTCATACTCAAACAACTGATTAGGGTGGAGCGTTGAAACAGCTTTCAGAAATGACCCTCCTATCTCTTCAAGGACTACAATCCCCCTCTGTATAAAAAAGGAATCTACCGATTACGTCACTGGGCACTGGAGTCAAACTGAATCCATATGATCACCCAGTTGCGCGAATTGCTCATGTGTCCCTCCCTGAGTTTTTTCTTGCTTCCAGAAATGAGTAATAATAGTAGCATCCGCCTCTTTGGGTTATTCTGAGGAACGCATGAGATTTCACATACAGAATGCTTAGCACAGACCTTGGTACTTAGTAAGCAGTCAGAAAGTGTTAATGGTTATTGTGACCATTGTTACTTTGGGTTTAGGCCTAAAAACAATTACCGAGAAACTTTTTGTTAGCCTAGATCAGGTGGTATTTATGACTTGACAGTAAGGCCCATATTAAATGGAAGCCGTACAAGTGTCTGCTGGGTATGGTGAACAAACGCTTCCTGCGCAGGGGGTGGGAGTCAGCTGTGATGACTCAGGAATCAGAAAAAAGTGTTTGAGCCCTTGCCCTGGCTCTCACTGCTTTTGGGATGTCCCAGTTGGTGGGGACATCAAAATTCAAAATTGTCATGATTCTGGCTGATTTTCTTCCTAATTGGATATGCCATAGCTTTTATAATTATGCCTCTGCAGAAGGGAGGAAGGCAAATAATCAGGAATCTGGCAAAAGGCAGCTGACTTTGCTGATGGGCCACTCTTTCTTGAACCATCCTCATTCTGTGGGCTCCTCTTCTCACTCTCTCCCTTCTCTTCTTGACAGACCAGCTCTCAGTCTTCTCTCACTCTCAGTCCTTTCTTGTGTGCTTGAAATATTTCATAATGAAAATAATAAACATGCAAAGGAAAAGGAAAACCCAGAGTTCTGACTTTGTGGAAATGTTTAAATGGAAGCTGTACAAGTGTCTGCTGGGTACAGTGAGCAAATGCTTCCTGCGCAGGGCGTGGGGGTCCCTACCTGCTCATTCTACCTTCTGGCTTCAGCTCCAGCTGTGTGCTGGACACTCGGCCCCTTGTCCTGGCCCACACCTTGATTAAGCATCACCTGGACAATGTAGAAGCTTCCTCCCCTGTATTTTCACAGCACGGCAGAGTGAGTATTTAGCAATGCAGCTCTGATCATGCCACATCCTGGCTTACATTGTTTCAGTGGCTTCCCTTTACTTTTAGGATGAAGCTCCAATCCTTGTGTGACCTATAAGGCCCTGAGCGGTGGCCTTAGCAGCAAACCCAGTTCTCTCCCATCCATTATGGTCCCTCAGCCCCACTGTGCAAACTCGCAGGATTAAACTCCACTCTACTTTTCAACAGGTCTTTAGGAGTAATGTCACTGCCTTTGTCCACACCAGAAGCCTGTAATAATCCAGGAGATGCTGCCATCCATCAGGGATGTAGTTTCAGAATCCCTGGTCTCTGCTGACACCAGTGGTTTCCACTCACCTTCTCCTAGAACTGCCTCCCCTCTGAGATATTCTCCAACTACAGCCTGACATGCCCTTTCCAGTTGTCTCACGGCCCCACACAGGTGCTCTTGGACTTCTCAGAGACCTCTAGTCCCAAGGCCTCACCCTTTCCCTGGCCATCAGATCCTTTTGGCCTCTCTTCCCTCTCTGCTCTGCATAGTGCCTTCATTGGCCCATCCCAGTAGCTCTCCCAGGAGCTCCCCAGATCCCCTCCTATCCCTTCTCCTGTAATATATACCTGACAACACCCAACCCTGGCTCAGTGCAGCAACCAGCCTGGAGAACAGAGCATGGCACAGCTCCGAGAGTCAGGACCTCCAGTGGGCCTTCAAGGCTGCCCTCTGTCCTTCTGTGTACCCTGGATCATGTCATCACCATCCTTCTCTGGAACACCTCAAACCTTCATTCCTTTCCTTTTGCATCCTCTATTTAATCTCTCTCCCACCATCCCCAACCCTCACCCACCAGCAGATGACCTCATGTCCTATTTCCACTCACCACCTGCAGACTTATGCACAGGCACACCATTCTCTCCCTCCTACAGGAAAACCCCCCTTTACCCCCTACCTAGGGGTCTTTGACCCATTCTGTAGTGAGCATCTATTATTTTTGCTACCCATTGCATATCAATGATTATTCTGGCAAACCAGAACTCCAAAGTTTCTTTGGGGGTCCACAGTCCCTCACTGTGATCCCAGGTTTTGCTGGGATTAATCCCTATGGCCAGATCCAGGTCTAGACTAATCAGTAAAACTTATTCCATTGCCCACAGTGATTGGTTCATGGTTGGGCACATTGATCCAGTCTGGGTCACTGAGAGCCAGATCCTGATTTGTTGTACTGTTGGGGTGATCTTATATCTAGAAAGCTGCAAAGATTCTGCCAAGAGACTACTGGCATTGATAAATTCAGCAAAGTCTCAGGTTACAAAATGAATGTACACAAATCAGTAGCATTCATATACATCAACAACAGTCAAATTGAGAACCAAATCAAAGACTCAATACCTTTCACTCCAGCAGCAAAGAAAATAAAATACTTAGGATATATTTAACTAAGGAGGTAAAAGACCTCTACAGGGAGAACAACGAAACACTGAGGAAGGAAATAGCAGAGGACGAAAACAGATGGAAAACCATACCATGCTCATGGGTTGGCAGAATCAACATTGTTAAAATGTCTGTCACCCAAAGTGATCTACAGATTCATTGCAATCCCCATTAAAATATCAACATCATTTTTTGAAGATCTAGAAAAAAATAATTCTATTCTTTGTATGGAACCAGAGAAGACCCTGTATAGTCAAAGCAAACTTAAGTAAAAAGAACAATTTGAGAGGCATCAATTTGCCAGACTTCATCTAAACTACAAGGCTATAATAACTGAAACAGCATAGTACTGGCACAAGAACAGAAATAGATCAATGGAACAGGACTGAGAACCCAGATATAAAACCATCCTCATATTATCATCTGATCTTTGACAAAGCAGACAAAAATATACACTGGGAAAAAGAATCCCTCTTCAATAAATGGTGCTGGGAAAATTGGATAGCCACATGTAGAAGACTGAAACAGGATCCGTACCTCTCACCTCTCACAAAAATCAACTCATGATGGATAACAGACTTAAACTTAAGGCATGAAACCTTTAGAATTCTAGAAGAAAAGGTTGGAAAAACTCCTATAGACATCAGCCTAGGCAAAGAATTTATGAAGAAGACCCAAAAGCAATCACAGCAACAAGAAAAATAAATAAATGGGACCTGATCAAATTTAAAAGCTTCTGTACAGCCAAGGAAACTATCATTAGAGTCAACAGACAACCTACAGAATGGGAGAACATATTTGCATGCTAAACATCTGATAAAGGGCTGATAACTAGAATCTATATAGAACTTAGGAAAATCAGCAAGAAAAAAATCAAACAACCCCATTAAAAAGTGGACAAAGGACATGAACAGAAACTTTTCAAAAGAAGATAGATTGATGGCTAACAAACATATGAAAAGATGCTCAACATCTCTAAATATCAGGAAAATGCAAAAGCAAAACCAAAATGAGATATTACTTAACTCCAGTGAAAACGGCTTTTATCAAAAAATCCCCCCAAAAACAAATGCTGGTGTGGATGCAGGGAGAAAGGAACACTCATACACTGCTGATGAGACTGCAAACTAGCACAACCTCTATGGAAAGTAGTATGGAGATACCTCAAAGAACTAAAAGTAGATCTACCATTTGATCCAGCAACTCACTACTGGGTATTTACTCAAAGGGAAAAAGGACATTTTGTAAAAAAGATACCTGTGCTGGAATGTTTATATCAGCACAATTCAAAATTGCAAAGATGTGAAAACAATCTAAGTGCTCATCAATACAGGAACAGATTAATAAAATGTGGTGTGTGTATACCATGGAATATTACTCAGCCATAAAAAATGGTGAACTACCTATTGTATTATCTTGGATGGAGCTGGAGCCCATTCTTCTAACTGAAGTATCACAAGATTGGAAAAGCAAACACCACATGTACTCACCATTAAATTGATATTAATCGATCAACGCTGATGTGCATATATGGAAAGTAACATTCATAGGGTGTCGAGCAGGTGGGGTGGGAAGGAAGGGATGGGTAAATTCATACCTAATGGATGTGGTGTGTGCTGTCTGGGGGATGGACACACTTGTATCTCTGACTCAGGCAGTGCAAAGGCAATTTATACAACCAAAGCGTTTGTATCCTCGTAATACTCTGAAATAAAAAATAAATATGGAAATCTAGAAACATTTCCCTTTCAACATTTTCAATTTCTTGAACATCTGATGAAAATTAAGTGAAGCAATTCATTGTCTTTCATAGAAACAGCAAAACTCCTGCTGTGTTGTCAATATATATGTTTATTAATTATTATAAAATATGTTTCAGTCCTGGCATTTATTGTATAATGTTTTGTGTATTGAAATTATTTTAGAAATAAATTGCTACAGTCTTTTCATTAAAAAATGTATGATAGACTTAAATGTAAGAGTTAAAACTATAAAACTCTTAGAAGAAAACATAGCTATAAATCTTTATGATCTTGGATAAGCAATCATTGCTCACATATGACACAAACAACCAAAGCACGAGCAACCAAAGAAAAAATAGATAAATTGGGCTTCCTCAAAATCAAAAATGTTTGTGCTGCCAAGGATATTATCAAGAAAGTGAAAAGACAACTCATAGAATGAGAGAAAATATTTTTAAATCATATATGCCATAAGGGATTTTTATATGGAATATATAAACAACCAGCACAACTCAATAGTAGAAAGACAACCCAATTAAATAATAGACAACAATTTTAATATACCTTTCTCCAAATATGATATACCAATGACCAATAAGCACATGAAAAGATGATCAACATCATTAGTCATTAGGGAAATGCAAATTAAAACCACAGCAAGATACCACTTCATACCCATTAAGGTATATATAATAAAGACAGACAATAGCAAGTGTTGAATGTGGAAAAATTTGTTCTCTTATGCACTGCTGTTAGAATGTTAAAAGGTACTGCTACTTTGGAAAACAGTTTGGATGTTCCTCAAAAACTTAAACATAAAGTTACCATATGACCCAGCAATTCCACTCGAAGGTATGTACTTAAGAGAACTGAAAACATGTTCACACAAAAAATTATACATGAATAGCAGCATTATTCGTAATAGCCCAAAATCGGAATAACCCAGATGTCCATCAACTGATGAATGAATAAACAAACTGTGGTATATCCATACAATGGAACATTATTTAAGCATGAGAAGGAGCAGAGCAGTGATACATGCTATAATATGGGGGAAGCTTGAGAAAAGCATGCTAAGTGACAGAAGCCGGTCACAAAAGATCACATATTGTGTGATTCCGGGTGTGTGAAATGTACAGAACGGGCACATTCAGAGACTGAAAGTGGATTCATGGTCGCCAGGCGCTGGGGGAAGGGAGAAAGAGGGAGTGACTGCTGATGTGCACAGATCTTCTGGGAGTGACTGAATGTTCTGGAATTAGATAGTGGTGGTAGTGAGACAACCTTGTGAATATATTAATAAAAAACCAATGTAAAAAAACACTTTAAAAGGGCGGATTTTATGGTATGTGAATGACCTTTCGATTTTTAAAAAGATAATTAGAAAGGTGAGACTGTACGAGAATGGGGTCAACAGTGAAGAACAGGGACAGGGGTCGGAGAGGGAGAAATGAGCTTGTGACACCACTGGCGTCCCTGTGTTTCGTTGTGCCGGAAGGCAGCCCACCTTGGAGCGTTGCCGTGATGTGCGCCAACACACTCTCTGCTGCTTAGGCCAGGGTGGGTCTGTCACTTAGCCCCAAAGGAGCCCGGGAGGCAGACATGCCCTCTGACCTCCAGTAGGCGATGCTCTTTCTGTTTCACCTCCACCTATTGGCTCCTCCTTCATGCTTCTGCCACTTACAGAATAACTCTGCCTGACTCACTTTGCACCTTTGTCTTCCCCATTCCACTCAGATCTCCCAAAGGTTGTCCCCACTTGCTGTGTATGCCGGCTCCAGCCCTTTGCCTCTCAACCCCGCTCCTCCTGCGCACACCCCGGGGCTCTCTACCGCCCTCCTGTGGCCGACTCCAGCAGGTGCGGCTTGGCCTTACCTTCCTCGTCCTCTCTGCTGTGTCTCCAGGGTTGGTGTCCACCTCCACCTGAGAGGGTTCTGGGTTCTCTGGGAGTCCCTTTGACCTCTGCTTCTCTGTTCCTCGGTGGTCCCTGCTTTCTCTGCTCATCCTTGACAGTTGTGCCTCCCCTGACTCAGGCTAGGCCTCTGCTCTCGGCTTCTACCCCCTCTGCCCAGCCTGCTGTTCTATGTGAAGCTCGATTGCTCATGGCTGGGCCCCTCGCCTGAGCTGCAGATTAGCCCTCCCCATCCCCCTCGCCTTTGGAAGCACCTCCTGGACACAGTACTCACATTGGCAACGTTGCCCCTTCTCTTCACACAGTCACACCATGTCCCCTCTTCGGTATTCCTGGCGTCCTTTCTCTCCCTGTGTCCCCATCACTGCTGCCCTGATGGCAGTCTCCTCTCTGGTCATCTTATCTACAGTGTTCTCTCCAGTTCCACTTCTCTCTATGCTTGGTTTTGAAACAAATCTGAGTTAACCACTCCCTGCTCCAACCCACAGGGATCAAATCTAAGCCCTTGGCAGGGCACCTGGGCCTCCAGGTACTGCCTCTACCTGCTTCTCGAATGCCTTCTTGCCATCTCTGCTCATGTTGTGCTCTCCCAACCCAGAGCTGCTTGTTGGCAGCCACAGGGACTAAGCTGCCCACACCTCTCCAGAGCATGGTGCTCTCTGCCTCCCTGCCCTTCCCAACACGTTCCTACTCTTCCTGTAAGACTAGGCCAGGTGACGCCTAGGGGATGCTTTTCTGGACACTCCACCCCATGTCCACCCCCACCCAGGCCAGGTCACATGCTCTTCCTCCATCTCCACAACTCACTGGACTCGTCTCAGTGGGACTATTTATGACTATTTAAATAGGCTTCACACCTATGCTGTGCGCTTCTGCAGGGCAGGGCTGTGTGTTCCTGGTGCCCAGCATAGAGCCCAGCACTTGCCAGCCGGTCAGTCGATGTGCGATGAATGAGTAGGGTGAACCATAGCGGCTAACACTCCCTGGCCACTCCTGTATACCAGGCCCTGCTCTAAGACCTCTTCATATACTAACCTGACAACAACACTTAAGAAGTGGGCACCAAAAATGTCCCCATTTTATAGGTAAGGGTACCAAGACACAATGAGGCTAACAACTTGCCCAAGGTTTGTGCATCTAGATTCAAGCCCGGCTCTAGGGGTCTGGCCCACACCTGCCACCCTGTGCTGCTTCTGCAGATCTGCCCACATCAGTGCCAACTCTTGCTCATGCACCCCTATGCTGGGAGTGCTAGTGACCTGTCACCTTTGCCACCTTATTCAAGACCCAGCATAGGCTCTACCTCTGCACGAGCCATGCAGAGCTCCCTGGCACAGTAGCAAACGGGCCCTTTACATGTGTCATTCATGGGAATAAAGAATATTGCCCCCAGAGCTCACTCAGGTCTCAGCAGAAATTGCCTTGTAGCCTCACAAAGAGAGCTGGTGATACATGGGCCTATTGGGTATGGGCTGTTTAGAAACATGACCATCGATATCCATGCCTTTGAAAACATCATCTTTTGGTGGGGGGAAATATGGTAGTTTACTCAAAAGCAAAAAGGAACATAGGTTTTAATATCTTTCATTTATTTGGTATAATCATAGTTCATATAATGCTTTCACTTATTTGCTTTACCTTATTTGATCTTCCCTACTTTCCTGTGAAGTATTTAGGACAGGTTAGCCCCATTTTATTGAAGAGAAAACTGAATGTACACAACAGTAAGTAACTTGCCTGAGGCTACAGAGTATTAGGACCCAGGTTTGCCCAGTTCTAACGCGTGTGCAAATTCCTTGCTTGCTGTAAGTGTCCAAACACTATCTGGCCACAGAGCAGACCCACGGAGAACATTGCTCAGGCAGCGGGCAGCAGAAGCAGCCTGCATTAGGTGTGGCCTGTCCCCACACCGTCTTGCTGGACAGACTCTCCACCCGCAAGGGCTTCTCACCATGCTGTTTGATCATGCTATTTCATAGTTACGTTTTGCTCTTTTAAGAACATAACATACTGTTTTGGATTGAATTGTGTCCTTCACCCCAAATTCATATGTTGAAGTGCTAACCCCCAGTACCTCAGAATGTGACTGTATTTGGAGATAGAGTCTTTAAACACAGAGTCTTGAGTTAAAATGAGGTCATTAGGGAGGGCCCTAATCCGATATGACTGATATCCTTGTAAGAAGAGATTAGGATACAGACACACCCAGAAGGAAGACCACGGGAAGACAAAGGGAAAAGACAGCCACGGACAAGGCGACGCTTTGGTCTTAGACCTCCAGCCTCTAGAACTGTGAGAAAATACATTTCTAGTCTTGAAGCCACTTAGTCTGTGGGCCCATGTGATGGCAGCCTGAGCAAACTAATGCATGCATATGTTTTAAAACTCTGTCTGATCCTGCGACCATTGATTTATGTTCAGTTTTCATCATCTTAGTCTTATCAACTCTTTCATCCACCAGCACAGTGGCTTTGAGAAAAGGGGTCCGTAGCTCTTACTTGGGGGCAGCTGGGAAGCCTCCTGCCAAGGCAAGGGCTCCAGGCAGCCTGTGCCTGTCCAGCTTGGCCAGTCCCTCTTAGAGCAGGCTGGGGAAGTACGTGGACTTGTTGAGCCTCAGTTCCCTCAACTTCAGCTCGAGACATATGACTTTAAGGTCCCTTCCGCCCATTCCCTGATGGGAGAGGACGTAAAATTTCTGGCTTAGCGATACTATGAAACATCCAGGTTTCAGGCTGGGAGGGTCCAAAGCTTCCACCAATCTCTTTTCATTAAAGACTTAAATACAAAAGTCTCTTTGGTTCCTCTGCAGGACCCAGAGTTAGTGTCTCTAAAGGAGAAAGCTCAAAGAGATCTAAAAGAGCCTGGAACTGCCAGCCGACGGAGGGGTGTCAGGAGTTGCACAAGGACTTCAGCGAGCGCCTTTGAAACTTTCTGCTATTCAAGTCTGTTTAGAGCTTGCTTCTGAAGCCTGATCGCTTTCAACTTTGGTGTCTTAATTCCTGCCTCCTGCCCTGGCAGCTGAGCCTGGAAGAGCTTTGCAGGGCAGTGGCACTTGTTAGTGAAGCCGCAGGACAGGTGGCACTGGGACAGGAGCCTCTGAACATGCAGGGGTGGGCCTCGGAGCGGGACAAGGCTCCAGGGCAGGGGGGAGCTGGGGGGAGGCGTGGACCCACTGCAGGGTCCACTTCCTGGAAGGGGCTCTCGGATTTTGAGGACAGAGCCAGGAAAGCATGTCTTTTGAGGCAGACACCACGGAAAGGGAGCTGAGGAGGGACGAAACTAGCTTTCGTGGCTGTCACTTCATTCTGTGGCACTTTGTGAACTGTGAAGTGAGGGACTGTCACCCTGCACTGTCAGAGACGACCTGTGAGCACGTGGCCCACAGGAGCACTGGCCCAAGCACAGACAGTAAGGTCAAGAGCTGCCGAAAGTCAATTAAGGCAGCATAATCTCGGGGTACATGTGGCCCCAGGAGGCCACAAAGAGGCGCTGTGGAGTCTCTGAGGCTCTGGAAATCACACACAGTGTGTGGTCACGTTTACAGGGTCCAGGGCCGTAGCTTTCATTAGATTCGCAAGTAGGTCTGCCCCCCCAGGATGTTAAGAGGCTCTAATTTGGGGTGAAATATGGCGAATGTTAAACTAGAGCCTGCTCGAGCGTGCGTCAGTGGGAAGACTACTGCGAGGTTATGACAGGAAAAGGGAATTAGCATCAACTCTGTTTGGAGTTTATCTGTCACTGTTGGCGGTTGGGCTCAGGGAGAGTGAGTGGACCCAGGGGCGGGAGCCAGCTCCCGGTAGCATAGAAACGCTTCCAAGAGGGGCAAAGAACTTCAAAACAAAAGCAGTTGCTGCCATTTGCTGCTGAGGCAGGCACTTAGCATGTGTGACCTCGTTCAGTCCTCTCAGCTGCTCCATGAGGTGAGTGTCACGGTCCCATCTTACATTCGAAGAAACTGAAGCCCAGTGAAGTGAGAAATTTGCCCAAAGCCAACCAGCTAACGGACAAGTCTTGCTAGAGAAGTAGCCCAGCCCTCCTGCTGGACACCCCTCCCCTGCCCCGGCCCCAGCCGCTCTAATTACACTCTGCAGCCGCTTGGAGGGTTTAGCCCTCTTTGTTCTAGTTCTGCAGCCAGAGAGCAGCCATTTGAGTGTGCAGAGGGTGAGTTTTCCCAGCGGCTAAGCCTCTGGGAGGGAGTTCTCTGAGCAGTGCTGTGGACTGGGGCTCCGATCTAATCTATCCTCATTACACCTGATAAATTGTCTTTCTGAGTTATCAATTGGTTTCATTGAAGTGCTGGTCAGGAGAATTGGTTCCCAAATCTTGTTACTTCTGAGTGCCCAGGGGGACTTGAGTTCTGGAGTCATCTGGTCATTCTGTGTACTTTTTAGCTAAAGCATGTGTAATTGAGAAACGTCTGCAATTGTGTTGAGAGAAGTTCGTATCTAAGAAGTACAAATCTACACTAAGAGTTGCAAATCATTGTTTAACTAGACACCCTAGGCCCTGTAAGCCAATAGCAAAAGCTCCAAAAGAAGGGATTTGTCAGGGACTGTGGAATGGGCAGGAAAGCAGGAAGGGGAGCCCACTGTGTGATTTGTCTCTTCTGAATTGCCACTTTTATGGCTCTAGAGCACCATTATTAATAAGCATTTACTAATAACCTGTGGGATCTGAAATATTTTTGTTAGGTGAATGTGATAACCACTATACCACAGAAATGCTTCATGTGAAATGTCTTTGAGTACGTCACGCTTTACTCCATTTGTTCATCCACCCACACGCGCAACTGCTCAGCCAGCACTGAGGAGTCTGTTCGGAAGGACGATGATGAAGACAAGCGCTGACATTCATCCCATGCTTACTGCATACTGGGCGCCATTGTGAGTGCTTTACTCAGCATTCATCCCAGGACTCAGAGGAAGTAACTGTTATTATCCTCATTTCGCAGATGAGGAAACTGAGGCACAGAGAGATTAAGTGGTGCACCTCTAGTGCTTAAGGAGGCAGGAATGGGAGAATGGGTGGGAGCCCATGGGCAGGCATCAGACTGGGCGTCCGGGGTGGCAGGGAGTCATTAAAGGGCTTTTAGTAGGGACCCCAGATGCTATGGACAAAGCAACCACAGTTCTGCCTTAAACCTTTCCAAAGCTTATTAAACTGTTAAGCTTCCCCTACCTCTGAAAGCGTCTGTGGGTTAACTATGCGATGGACTCTCTAGAGCTACAGCAGTCATTACTCATTGGAAGTGGGAGCCAAAGTTTTCAGGCACGAGAATTCAGCAGACGACATATCTGCACCATGAATGTGGTTATATGCTTTGCTAAAGCAAAAAGGCCTTGCGTGGTTTTTATCATCTGACATGTGGTTAAACTTTTTAAAGTTATATTTTAATGTTTTCAATCCACGCTCTTGAAGAAAATAGTTTTGTATCTAATTCAGTGAGTGTGAAGGTTGCTAAGAGACTATTCATAGAAGTATAGAATTTCAGAGCTGGAAGGCACCTGGGAGATCGGGTCCAACCATTTAACTGGTGAGGACACGTGGACAGGACTTGCTCAAGGTCAGACAGCAAGAATTTGATGAACATTAGAAATAATTTAGGTCATTTAGGGCCAAGAACTAAATAACAGGAGACAAGGAACATCATTCTTTTCTAGCGTTGAGATTTGTTATCAACCCAAACTCCATCAGTTACAAGTGCTCTCACCAACTGAAGTGTTAAGCAAAAAATCCAGGCTACATCATTTGCTCACGTACACGACAAGTCCAGGGCACTGGCTTTAGACATGGGGCTCAAGTGACGTAACCAGGACTCAGTCTGTCTCTCATTCTGCTTTCCTCTTTCCATGCTTGCTTTCTTTTTCGGCAGATTCTTCTCATAGCTACCAAAATGGTCCCAGCAGCTGCAAATGGCTCACATCGTCACAGCTTTCGCAGACAAAGGTCCTGCCCTGCTTTCTGCCACTGGCTTTGATTGGCCGGGTTGGGCCATCTGCCCACACTTGCAACAAGTACTGCTAGCAGGGAGATGTGGTGTTCTCACCGGTTAGGCCTCAGTCACACGCTCACCCCTGGATCTGGGGTGGGGTCAGGTCCACTGCAAACCACATGCCACAGAGCAAAACGGGTGCTGTTAACAGACCCAGGAGAAATGGATGCATGGTAGGCAAAACAATAGATGTGCCCCACAAGGTTTCATGAGAGCAAATTGTTCTAAGACATTTTCTTGTTCTCATTTGGCTTTTGCCATGGAAGGAGGTGTAGTTTTGACTGAGGCCATGAGGAAGAATTAAGAACATCTTTTGTGTTGAGGGGAAAGTGAAAAGATATGTCTTGTGTACATCAGGGGCTAGAAGGAAGCCTCAGGCAGATGATACAAGCTGCCTATAACAAGGGATTTAGGTGCAAAATCGCTTGGTGACCCTAGAAATGTGCCCATGTCCTGGGAAACTCTGAGGTCCCAAGCCGGTTGTGGCCATGGGCCACCACCTGCATGCCCCCAGTGCCCCAAGGGGGCACCGACTTGCCCCTGCCCCCTCTCTCCCTGTCTCCTGAATAATGTGGGGCCAAGCTGTTCCGGGCTGAGTGTATGGTTCCAGCTTCAGGGAACTCTCTCTTCACTTCAACCTTTTTTCTTTCCTTGCAGGGGCATGGAGCCCTCCTTTTCCATGATTCTCTGGTCAAATAATGCCATGTGGGGAAGGCGTTCCATGCTTAAGCACAGGCGCCTTCAGTAACCCCTTGCCTTCTTCCACTCTGTTTCAATTTTTGCTTAGTTACCTCAAGAGAGTACCTACCAGTCCATTCATCTCCAGACACACCTCCTGCCGGCACAAGGATGTCTTCCTGCTGCAAATAATAGAAAATTCCCTTTAATTCGACAAAGGAACTTACCATCTTGCAAAAGTCCAGAGGCAGGGCCGCCCTGGGCGCGACACGGTAAAGCCAGACTTGGTTTCCCTGTGAGCTTTTTGGCTCTGTGCTCGTTTGTCGCAGGGCGACCTCAGCTGTGCTTGCAAGACGACCTCCTGAAGCAACAGGGACAATGTGCTCCTGTGTTCATATTTGGCAAGGGAGCAAGGAAACCTCTCTCTCACCCACAGGATGAAAGAATGTTCCTTCAGTCCAACTAGATCCACTTAGGTCTCATGCCCCTCCCTGGGGCCTGACAGTCACCAGAGGGAGGCCAGGTGCCTATAGGATCCCTGAACCCAACACTGGCAAGAAATGTGCTTATCATGATGGTGTCACGCTGATCAGACCCTTGCTAGGGCTAGGGCTGGTTTGGGGTCCTCGGGTTCACTGGTCTGAGTGGAGGAGGGACAAAGGATTGGGACCTGGTAGACATTATGTGTGTTTAGTTAGGCTGTACATGTTTAATGTGTTCTAGCAAATGTACTTTCATTAAAAAACAGTATTGCTGACATAGTATGGTTTAAACAGATCTTTATGGGTTAAACTTATAACCTAAACGTCATGTATAAAATTGTTTTTGTGGAGAAAATGTATAACTTCATGCCAAATATCTTATTTATAAGCCCACTTACGCCAATCTAAACTATGTTGAGATGAAACAATGATCAAAATAATTAAGACTTTGGGGAACTGGGGTCACTCAGACCCCTTACAGAGCTCTGGGTAGCGCCCTGCTGGCCCAGGCATCTGTGTGAGCATGCACATGCACACGGACAGGCTGAGGGGTGCTCAGCACACCCCTGTATGAAGATTCTCATCTGTTTTTTATCCCTTGCCCTTTCTCCCAAAGTCTGGGTGTATTGATTATAGTCTGTGTTTGGAACAAGATCACTTGAGGTTTCATCTCTGCGTGCCTGTGTTTAGTCCCTTCTGAAAAATGTTCTGGTTTTGGGGGCAGAAGAGCTTGGGCAATAAGAAGCCAAAGAGGATGCCAGCCCCTGTCTTTGCTGGCGATTTCCATCTCCTTCTGGCTGGATCCCTGAACTGGGGGTTTACCTTTTCCTTGCTACTCCACCAGGACAGCTACCAGGGCTGGGGAAACACCCAGGAGGTGACACCACGTGCAGAGAGGATGAGAGCAAGAGCTCGTCAGGCCCGCGTCAGGGTCTGGCTGGATGGACTTCAGTGCCCCTGGTATATTTGGCTACTATGTCTTGAGGGCTCACCCTGTGCCGGGTTCTGGGCTACCAATGTGACCTACATTTTCTCATGTAATTCTCAAAAATCCTGGGTAAACTGACTTGCTCAGAATCGAACAATCAGCTGTGGCAGGACCAGAGTTTAAGTCCTGGTCTGCCTGACCCCAGCATCTATCCTCTTTGCAGCTCCCTCCTTCAGGGCTGTGGAGAACAGGAAAGAGCATGGAAAGAACCTGGCACAGTGCCCGGCACCCACTGGGCATTGAACAAATGGCAGGGTGGCTGCTGCTGTGGTCACGACAGGCAAAAGTCTTGGACAATCCCTGAACTGACAGCCGGCCCTGCGCAACCTGGAGCTGGCCGTGGTCTCCCTGAAAACTTGTTTATTGGCCTTGTGGTTGTCTAAAGAAAGAGTTATCTGTCCTCTCTCAATTTCCCAGGCCTTCAGGAGGAAGGCTCGAGTTACTGAGCACACACACCTGTTGCCCTGGGCCGGGATGGGCTGGGGAGCTCAGGCGACCAAGCACACGTCTGTCCCAGGCTGGGGTCAGCAGGGTCCTTGGCAGGCTGAGAGGCCTGCTGGCCAAAACCTTCTTGCCGGAGCGGCAGCTGGGCGCCCTCCACCAGGGCCTGGCAGGGAAGTGGGCTGCTCTGAGCCTTCAGGCTTCCCTTATTTTATCCTGAACCCCACTGTCCACACTGGGCGTAAGCACGACTCATCCCCAAGCGAGCTCCACCTCAGTGTCAGTAAAATGGGCAGCTCCCAACCCCAGGAAAGGCAAAAAAGGTGCAAGTAACAGCAACTACAGAAACAGTGAATGCTAATGAGCGCTTCTTAGGGGCCCAGAGCGGTGCCCAGTGCTCTCTGTTCACAGTCTCTTGTGACCCTCACAGTCCCTCTACAAGGTGAAGCAATACGGACACCATTTTAGAGATGGAAAAACTGAGGCTAAAAGAGACGGGACAACTTACCTGACTGCACACCGCACACACAGTGTGACTTGTACTAAACACATCTAGCATGGAAGTTCATTTTCTTAACCACGGCACTAACAAGCCTCCCCCAAAGCAAAAGATTCGAAAAGTATTATTTTATTTCATTTTCTTTAGTGAACTTCAGCACGATGACAATTTTGGGAAAAGTGTCAGTCATGCTGGTGGTCTCCTCATCCCCAAGCCTCACAATGATCATAAAAGCTACAGTCCAGAGAGGTCAAATGACTCACTCCAGGTCACACCGCTCTCTGGGCTTTCATTGCACTGACTTCAGTTACGTAGAACAATGCACCATGGAGAAGTTCTCAAAATGCATTGCTACACACGTTTTCTGACACTCAGCAAGTGTGCCTCCATCTTCCGCATATCTTGAAGGCTCCTAGCCCTCTCACCTCTTTACACGATTCTCTGGCAAACGCATGGAGAAACTAACTTCAACGTGACTGAGACTGCCGCGGGTCCAGCGAGGTAAGCTTCAGCCTGGATGAACGTGCTGCTGTCGCCCAGGCGCCTGAAGAGCTGGGAGATGGCACTGTCCTCCTTATTGCTGCGGGGCTCTCCCCAGGGTTTGTCTCTGTTGAGAAAAAATCCTGAGCCCCGTGATGGCTGCTGGGCTCACCCCCGATAGGCCATGCTCAGATCAGACCTTGGACACGTTGGCTCCAGCTGGAGACAGGAATTGAGGGCTGTGGGAAGTGTGCAGTTCACCCGGGTGCTGCTGCAAGTGCAGAACCCTACTCAACTTAAGTATTTTTTCAATTTTTTTAACTAAAAAAAATTATTTTAGAGACAGGATCTCCCTCTGTCGTCCAGGCTGGAGTGCAGTGGTGTGATCATAGCTCTCTGCAGCCTCAAACTCCTGGGCTCAGGCGATCTTCTGGCCTCAGCCTCCCAAGTAGCTGGGACTATGGGGTGCACCACCACATTCAGCTATTTAAAAAATTTTTTTTAGAGATGGGGTCTCACTGTGTTGCCCAGGCTGCTCTTGCTCGTGGGCTCAAGCAATCCTCCTGCCACCTCCTCTCAAAATGCTGGGATTACAGGCATGAGCCACCATACCCAGCCTCAAATTTTTCAAAAAACAATTGTATTGGAAGGATGTGGGGGTAATCCATAGACCCCAAAGAGAGTAGAATAATCAAGCCTCAAAAATGACAGGGATCCAGGTACCCCTGGACCTGTGGCAGGGGGTGGAGTCAGCCTCCTCAGTGCATTGCCCTCAGGATGGTCAGCCACAGCTGTGGCCTGTCCTTGCCTTACTTGGCTTAGGATTCAAATTTCCTACCTACAATCACTGTAATAAAAAAAGGCAGACAATAACAAGTGTTGGCGAGGTTGTGGAACAACTGGAATCCTCAGACCTTGATGGTGGGAATGTAAAATGGTACAGCCACTTTGGAAAACAATTTGGTAGTTTCTCAAAAAGTTAAACACTTTACCATAGGATCCAAACATCCCAATCCTATGTATCTACCCAAGAGAAATGAAAACCTAAGTCCATGTAAAATCTTATATGAGACAGAAAGTAGATCAGTGGCTGCCTTGAGCATAGGGAGTGCCTGCGAATGGGCACAAGGTCACTTTTTAGGATGATAGAAATGTTCTAAAAATAGACTGCGGTGATGGTTGTACAACTCCATAAACTTAACCAAAAATCATTGAATTGTCTATTTAAAACAAGTGAATTTTATGGTACATAAACCATAGGTCAATGAAGTTATTTAAACAAAAAGCTTTGGATTTCCAGCAGGGTCAGAGTAGACTCGTGTCCTGCCCACTGGCGTGGCACCGACTTCGCCGTGCACCAAAGTGACCGTAAGGAACTGGGGATAACCAGGGTGCTGCTCCGTAGCAGCAAAAGTGGGAAGAAGAGTTGGGGGCAGATAGAAACCTCAGACACCCCCTATCCGACCTCCCAGGATAGCAGGTGGCTGAGACTATCATTTTGGCTTCCTCCAATGTCAGGGTCCCTGGCTTCGTATAACCTCCTCCAGCATCTGGATCCTCATGACAAAGGCCTTCCTCTGCCAGGGGCTCAGCTCCTGGGGCCGGGATTGGGTTCTGGCATGAAGACCTTGGCGATTGCTCCCAAGGACAAGCACTGAGCCACTGATCTCACAGAAGTGTGGTTTTACTCACAAAAATAAAAAAGAAGTTTAGCGACGGTAGCGATGGCTATCTCCAGCTAGTGTACAAGGAGCACAAGGAATGACCCTTGCTCAGTCCCCATCTATTTAATTCCCTGTTGATCTCATTCTCTCTCTCTCTCAAAGCATCTAATACACACTTTCCCTCTGACTTGTTACGACTTCTTGTGGTTTCTTTCCTATCCCACAGCCAAGACAATGAGGAATCCTAAACTAGAAGGAAAGAAAAGCTGTGAGGTAGAAAAAAAACATACAAAGGAGAGCATACAGATGTCAGCAGGCAGCAGGATGGAAACAGAAGAGACTTCTGGAAGGCAGTTGAGTCACACCAACGGTTGGATCCAAGAGCAGAGCTCCAAAAATTCTACGGTTTGTGAATAATGTGAAGGACCATATTATTTTTAATGAACCTATATTATTGATATTATTTAAATAATCAATGGGGAAACCTGTAAGATGTTACGACTGGGTCAAAGGAGAATCTAAAATCAGATATAATGACAGATAGATAATATTGAAATGAGTGAGCAAATGGAGACAAAACTGACCTTTTCCATAGTGAGGAAAGGAAGTCAGTTCCCTGACAGATTTTTTGTGTGTCTATAGGTAGAAATTAAAGCTGCTGCCCTTCGGTGCCAGTGTCCAGGAGGTCCAGCCTTTCTCCTGTTCCCATTCTTTAATTTCCAGGAGATTCTAGGCTCTAACTCCCCACCCTCATACCCTTACTGGCCTAGTCTAGGACAAGAGATCTCAAACTCTTTGGTCTCAGGACCCCTTTAAACCCTTAAAAGTTATTGAGGATGCCAGACAGCTTCTTTAAAATATAGGTTATAGCTATCAATATTTATCATATTAGCAAGTAAGACTAAGAAATTTAAAGAAATATTTATCAAACAATAAAAAATAAACATAATAAATCATCATGTGTTAACATATTTTTAATGAAAATAGCTATTTTCCAAAACAAAAGTAAGTAGTAAGAAGAGTAGCCTTCTTTTACATTTATTAGAAATCTCTTCAGTGTATAGTGTCTCTATTTCCTTTTCCTAACAGAATCGAAGGCAGTTGGATTCTTATATCTGCTTTTGCATTCAATCAGTTGTAATCTCACACCTCTATTAACCTCTGGAAAACTCCTTTGTATACTTGTGAGAGAAGAGAGACTGAAATAGGCAAGTGACATCTCAGTTTATGAGAAAACCAGTCTGACCTCACAGACCCCCTGAAAGGGTCCTTGGACAGCACCCTGAGGAGCACCGGTCCAGGCCATCTGCTGTAATAACACTGTCTCCACACACACATGTGCACATTTAGGGTGAACGTCCTGTTTACCTGGGCCTGTCCCGCTTCTAACACTGAAAGTCCTATGTCCCCGGCACACCATGACTGTGGGTCACCCTAACACTCACGTGTGCACATGCTATCATTTGGGCTAGCCCTGGGCATCCCAGCTCTATTTCTTTCCCATCTTCTTCACCTTTGTCTTCCTCCTCTTCCTCTCTCTAATCCATTTCCCAGACCCTTGCACAGGTGTCTGGTAGAGACTGCCAGTTGCCCACCCTATGTCTTTTCTCCCCTCCTCCTTATTAACAGAAACCCCATTTTTTGGGACAGTATCCAGGAAAGAAATATATTTCCAAGCATCCCTTGCAGATGGGAAGGTCATATGACATAATTCTGGACAATGAGATGTTCCAGAAAAGTGTTGGGTGGGGCGTCTCATTTCAGACAGAGTGGGTTCGTAGCACACACATTTTACTCTTTTCCCTTTTCCATCTTTCTGCCTGCGACTTGCCTGGGATGGCTGGAGTTCCAGAGTCATCTTGCAGACACGAGGACCAGGGCCGGACCTGGAGGGAGGACAGTAAGGCTGAGAGCCAGAAGGGTTCCTAATGGCTTTGCGGAGCTGCCAAAGAAGCCTTGGGTTTTTTCCAGATTTCTTCTGTAAGCAAAAAATGAATAAATAAATAAATAAAATAAAGCAACCCATTGAGTTTGTCACCACTTTTCAGATTTCTGTTGGCAAACATAATTCTTTTTTTTTTTATTTCAGCATATTATGGGAGTACAGATGTTTAGGTTACGTATGTTACCCTTGTCCCCCCTCCCCACCCAAGTCCGAATTTCAAGTGTATCCATCCCTCGGATGGTGCACATTGCACTCTTTGTGTATGCAAATGCCCGTCCCCTCCTCCCCTCTCCCTCCCCCTCCCCCTTGCCCAACATGCAATAGATGTTATTCTTATATGTGCACTTATGTGTTGATCAGTTAATACCAATTTGATGGTGAGTACATGTGGTGCTTGTTTTTCCATTCTTGGGATACTTCACTTAGTATAATGCGTTCCAGCTCTATCCAGGAGAGTACAAGAGGTGCTATATCACTATTGTTTCTTAAAGCTGAATAGTACTCCATGGTATACATATACGACATTTTATTAATCCACTCATGTATTTATGGGCACTTGGGTTGTTTCCACATTTTTGTAATTGTGAATTGTGCTGCTATAAACATTCGGGTGCAAGTGTCTTTTTTAGAGTGTCATTTGTTCTTTTGGGTAGATGCCCAGTAATGGCATTGCTGGATCAAATGCTAATTCTACTTGTATCTCTTTAAGGTATCTCCATAATGCTTTCCACAGGGGTTGCACTAGTTTGCAGTCCCACCAGCAGTGTATGAGTGTTCCTATCTCTTCGCATTCACGCCAACATCTATTGTTTTGGGTCTTTTTGATAAAGGCCAGTCTCACTGGAGATAAGTGATATCTCATTGTGGTTTTGATTTGCATTTCCTTGATGATTAGAGATGTTGAGCATAATTCTTAATCAATGCAAAATGTTTTTTGCATTCTTCATTAGATAGAAAGATTCTTTACATAAAATGGCAGTGACCAGAAAAATATGAGCTCATTTATGGCACTTGGAGCTCAGATATTCCCAGGAGGCAGGAGTCTCTGTAGAGAAACAATTCTTCGTGGGCTGGATTCAGGGGCTACCAATTTCTACCCATAGTCAGCAGACTTTTAGAAGCCTCTCAGTTAGAGAGCTCAGAGAAACTGAGCACAGGGGCCTGCAGGGAGAGGGTTGCCTCCCAGGTGCTGTCTGCAGGTTTTCGCCTCACTTGCATGGACACCCAGCCTGGTTTCCAGGGGAGCTTTTGGTTCAGAGTCCATGCCCTCCGGGGGGTCAGAAGCAGCAGCCATGGATGGCCACTCACTGCACACGTCCTGGGCTCAGGGCTCTGGGAGAAGGCAATGGCTTCCTGCAAAAACATTGGCAGTCATCCCACAGGCGCGTGGGCAGCGGTCCTGGCTCAGGCTCCATGCTAACCTTCTCCACCAGTCCACTGTCCTCCAGCCCCACTCCAGAAAGCAAATCCTCCAGCCTCCAGACCTGTGGGCATGGCCATCACTTGCTGTGGAGGGCAGGGAGCTCTCGATGTCCCCTGAGGTTACTGGGGGTAAGGCGGGCTCCATGCTGACGTCAGCTCTGCAGACAGGAAGGAGCAGTCACTCTGCACACAAAGCTGCATTTGCACGCCAGCTGTCCTGCTCCAGGATGGGCTTGTGGGCACTGTGTGGGCATCCTCCTTCCAGCCCTCATTCATGCTCATTGTCAGGCTCCAGAGGAAAACTCCTTCCAGTTCACATCCTGTTCAGCAGACTCACTGTTGTTCCCCAAACTCTGCCTCAGATCTACCCACTCCTCGTGTTTCTTCCTTCATTGCACCGCCAACAACCATTTCTCGAGAGCATACCTGTACCTCAACCTGTGCTGGGTAGGAGGGACACACGAGTGTGTGGCTGTCCTCCAGGGCTCCAGGCTAGGACAAGGGGCCCACTGCTTTGGCTGCACTTTCTTGAGTCCTCCTTCAAGGACTCATTCTTGAGTGTGATCTCATTTTTCTCTTTCTTTGATCATCCAGGCCCCCTCCCCATTTCTTTCACTGAGGCTCCACTGGGTTCTGGCACTCTGCAAACTAGAGAAGAAACATTTTTTTCTTTCTCATCGTATATGACAAATTAGCACTTCCCAAGTTTTGTTTATCACACCAAGCATTCTCCGTGTTGGTGTACGCACATGTGGGCACGTGTGTTTGTGTGTGTGCATGTGCGTCAGGGGTTCTGTCACACCGTGGAGTGGAAGAAGGCTGGATGGGAGCTGGCTGGTGAGGGACAATAATGTGAGGAGGGGCCATGTAGCAGGTTCTTGCAAAGATGAGTTAAGCAAACTCCTGACCAGATAGCACGGGGCTCTAAAATGCCAAAAAGCTGCAGATCAGCCAGCCGGGATCTGCCAGAGCTGCGGGGAGTGGGCAGTGGGAGAAGCCGGGGAGCTCTGTGCTCCAGGTGTCCCTGCAAAGTCAAAAGCCACTAATGAAAGTAATCACTGGGGCATGATTTTTCATGCCCTGATTCCAATCACAGACCTGTCATCCAAGAAGAATATTGAAGGGGAAATCCCATTTCCTTTGAAACCAAATGTTCCCCGCAGAAGCCAAAAGCTTGTAGAAACAACCCTGATTGGAAAGATCTGAGTATACATTGCCCGGCTTCTCGAGTGAGAGGTGGCAACACTCATCATTGATTGAAAGACAAGTTTACAGAGAGGGGCCTGCCCGTACCCGCTGGTGACACTTCTTGCTCCCTTGGACCAGACATCGACTCACGGGAGGACTTCGTGGCCCATCTGGTTTCTGTGAGCAGATGGATGTGGATCCTGGCAGGTGACAGCCATGCCACATGCACTGGCTGCGGTGGTGAAGTTGGGCACGAGGCGCTGTGTAGCGGGGCACCCTAGCAGGGCCCTGTGGGAGTCCCTGGGGGAAAGAAAGAGTCCGGACCACTCCCAGAGCAGAGTGTAAAGACTGCGCATTTGTCCTTCCACTTCTGCAGCTCAGCCACACCTAGGAGATGGATTAGAGGACAGAGAAAGGAAGAGGGCTGCAGACGCGGTGACTGAGCACCGAGGTCTCCTGCATAGCCTGTGAACACAGACGGCTGCAGGTCTAAGTGCTTTCCTGTGCTCACTCAGTGGATCCGCACAACAACGCAGGGACATAGTCCTAGTAGCATCTCCATTTTACGCTGGTGAAAGCTGAGGATCAGAGGGGTTAAGTAACTTCCCTAAGGACACAGAGCTGGTGCCCCTGGACTTCTCCCCACCTCACTGTACTCCTCCCTGGCCCTCTGGGCATTGCTTTTCAGCTTGTCTGTCTAATAAGACGACCATCTGGATGGGCTGTTTTAGAGACCCAGGGGAGTCTATTACGCAGCTGAACTTTGTCTACCTGGCCACCCTTAATGTATAAAAATGGCAATATCTGGCTCAAAGTGGAATATGTGAAAGGCGGGCCTGTCGCTGTGGGTGGTATTTTATTCATTCCCTAAGCACTACTTGCCCTGGAATCACCACCTTCATCTGCGGCTGCTTATGCGTTCTCTGTCTGGAACAAACCCTGCACCGGGTAAAAATCCTCACCCACAGGATGTCATCAGCAGGGGGCGCTGGGGTAAGGGCAGCTCCTGCAAAGCGTCTCAGGGATTTGGTTGGCAGGGAGTAGAACAGGGGTCAACAGTGCCTGTCGGGCGCCTGGACGAGCCCAATACTCTGTGCTGGCCAGACTGCATGAGGCACCCTGTGTTCAGTTCCAGACATCATGCTTTTAAGCAACAACTTTTCTTTTTGTGAGTTAGAAGTGGTATATGGCCACTGTAGAATATTCAAGAAATGCAGACAAAATATAAATATAATATCACCAATCATACATTCTTGCTGTTCACATTTAAGAATGTTTTCTTTCCTGTTTTATGTGTGTGTCTGTGTCCACACCTGTGTGTGTGTATAAGTGTGTGAATGAGCGTGTGCATGTGTGTAGCATTGAGCATCCAAGTATGTCTATTGCTTTTTTCCTGACTCCTCAAAAAGATGGGGTTTTACATTTGTATAATACTCCATCCTTATGTGGATGTGACATACTTTATTTGTCCACTTTCCCATTATTGCCTAGTCCTCCACAATAAAGGCTAATAATTCAGGGAAGAGTTGTAAGAGCTAAACTCGGCTCATAAAGATATACATGTGAGCACTTCCTTAGGATGAATTCCTGGAAGTCAGATTATGGCAGTAAAAGCTAGGATCGTTGATAAACTCTTTGATATATATTGCTAAAGCACCAGCCCATCTTCAAGGGATTTTGACGTGATAGAACCTTTGATCTGAATACCCACACCCTTGAGAAATTACTGAGAGAGTGGAAACTCTTTCACTTTGAAAGGGGAGGTAGTGTGAACACAGCCACTGTCTTCAAACGTTTGAAGGGATCTCCTGTTAGAGAGGGAGTGGATTTCTTATGATGCCTCCATACGGTGAAACCAGCACCGTGGGGAGACATGAGCTGGTGTAGGCTCTCAGCTTAACATGAAGATGAGCTTATTCTTTTTTTTAAAGATTAGCTTAGTGTCTGGCTTTGCCATGACTCTGCAGCATGAAACCAGTCTGTGTGTTGCGGCCGGCGAGGCGCACGCTGCCCTCTGAGGCAGAGGCAGCCCCTCTGGCACAGAGTTTGGGCATGTGCCTCTGAAAACATGAATGTAGGCCGGGTGTGTACAGGTCATAAAACAGAATCCCAGGTTAGACAAGGGGCTGGGGAGAGAGGAATGTTCCAGGGGCTAAACATGACAGGACATTCCCATTAGACGCAATCTTCGAAAGAGTCTGTTTGGGCACTTATGTTCTTTAATCCATTCTTTTCCCTCACAATTATACATACACACATGAACATGCACGTGACTGATGGGGCTAAGTCTAATGAGCCTCAGCTTGAGGGTACTGATTCGCTTCTTTCGGTAATGCCCACAGATTCTACGTCTGTGTCAACAGTGTTGAGCTTTTGAGACCTGTTCTTATCAATATCAGCACTTTGATTTTTCTTCTTATCTCTCAAGCACTGTTATAAAATGGTAAGAGCAAACTACAGTAAACTATTCAACCACTTGGGAGAATCAACGGGATGAAGCTGATGGGACTGGGGGTAAAGCTCCAGCTGGCTGGCGGGGGTGCTGCGGAGCAGAACGTGGGTTGTCCCTGGATGCACACATGTCCCTATAATTCAGACAGGCGTGTCGGTGTGTACAGTGTGAACATGCAGGCTGTCCAGACACGGAAGGCTGCCTGCATGGGCTTGCCATCCTGCACAGGGTGCATGCCGGAGTGGTTGGGACATGGGCGGATGCCCTGCCAGCCTGATACCCCCTGGCACAGCATGGATGGCACACTTTCCAACTGCTTCACCTTCAGCAGCTCTGAGCTGGTTTGTTTTAAAACCAGCAATTTGTGTATCTGTGCAGCCATGTGCAGAGATTTCCAAAGCAGCTAGGCTGTGGTGGAGATTAGCTCTGGGCCTTGGTGGGATAGCCAAATATAGGTGCTGGACAGCTGACTCTGGAAAGTTCTACAGGGCTGGCAGAGGTAAGCACTGAGCAGCCCCTTGGTTGAGCCAGAGACCAGTAAATGGGTACCTTTCATCTGCTAGCTTCTCTGACTTCCAAGTGAAGGGGGGTGGGATTCGAGCGAAGGCAGAGGCTGCTGTTCAGTGCGTGGAGGGGCTGCCCTCCCCATCCTTGGCCTCTAAGGCCAATTTCCATAGAGATAGGATCTGGAGGCTGGGAATGACCTGCCAAGAATGCAAATTCTTGCCAGAAGTTTGCAGCTGCTGCCTGTCAGGTGGAGATTGTTGAGAGGTGGCTCCAAATTGCTGCTAAAGCCACATGCTCAGGAGATTGGGGTGCTGGGCTCATTCCAGAGTGGAGCCCGAGTGAGCATCGGGCTGCAGCTGGAGTGGGGAGCAGGTATGTGGACTCAGCCTGGACTAAGCCATCCAAGGGGAGAAGATTTCTGGGCTCCCCTCATCTACACCTTTTCTCCAGGTAGTCTGATACTGCTCTCCCCTCCCTCAGGTAAACTGCATCAGTGTCTCCCATAAAAAGATTTTTTATGTCTTCCTTTTTGTTGCTGCCAAAGATCATTGTGCTTTAACACAGAGTGAGCATTTCATTCATTCATCCATCTTTCCATGCACCACTATGTGCCAGGCACCATACTAGGTTCTGAGGTGGGAGGGCACATCACCAGCTAGCTTTTCTGTGGCCCCCCGAGAAATGCCTTTCTCCGAAGTGGATGGTTCTATATTCCAACGAGGCTGCACCTCATGGGAGAGGAAATGCTCAGGCCCCACACCACCCAAGGAAGCTCCGTGGGCTTGCCTAGGGCTCTGGCCAGTGGGCTGGGGCTGAATCCAGACTCAGGCAGGTAGGGCATTTCATCTGAGGGGCCCAGAGCAGTAAGTGCCTCAGAGGAGTGTGGGCCCCTTTGGGCAACAACATCTGTCCTGATCACTCCCGTATCCACGGTACTAGCATTATTTGGGCACCTCATGTTCTCAATAAACAGGTGTTGAATGAATGGATGACTAAAGCTCGTCCTTAGAAAGCAGCAGGATCAAATTGGGAGTCACCGAGCTGGATTGTGAGGTCCTGGGATGGGGGAGCTGCCGATTGCAGGGGTGGGTGGTGCCCTGGAAGTTGGGGGGGGCAGGAATGATGGTCAGGTACCACGGCAGGTGGAAAAGAGAGTGAGATATCCAAGGCCCATGTGGACACACAGGGGCTAGCCTTGTGCACGACAGATGCCCAAAGCTTTGTGCTCCTCGTCACAGCACAGTTTCTGTGCTGAAAAGTGAGAGGCTGAAGCACTCAGGACAGAGTGTCCCTCTGCAACCGCTTTTTTCCTGGCTTCTGAGACACTCTCCTGCTTCTCCCTTACTTCCATGACTGCTCCTTCTCTGTCTCCCTTGCTGTTGTCCTTATTGTTAAACGTTGGAATGTCTCTGATCTGGCCCCTCCTGCACTCATCATAATCACTCTCTCAGGGTTATCCAGTCTCAATCCATGACTGCAAGCATCATCTCTCTGCTTGAGACATCCAAATTTCTATCTCCAACCGTGACTGTCCCCCTGAGCTGCAGACTTGTAATGTTTGACAACTTCACGCGGATAGCTAATAGGAGACTCCATCATGATTTGTCCAAAAGAAAACCTTTTCCCTCTTTTCCTCCCTTGTGACCCCGATGCTTTGTCACTAATTTCCCCATCTCAGTAAATAGCACTGGAGCCCCCTGAGTCCAGGATGGGACCAGGGTGAGGCCACGAGATGCCAAGGACACAGCATGTGAGGAGACACTCGCTTTCAGGTGTCCCCTCTGCACTTGCATGATGTAAGAGTGAGAGCTGCCTGAAGTTTTGTCCCCTTGGTGCCTGGCTTGTATCTTCCTAGTTCCTGCTCTGCCTGTACCTAGTTGCTCTAGCCAAATGCCCAGAAATTATATTTGGTTCCTCTCATTTTTTTCACTGCCTATTTGCCATCCATCAGGAAGTCCTGTTGACTCCGTCTCCAAAACGTTGCAAATGCATCCTGCCCTGTCCACTTCCATTCCCGCCATGTGGCCCAGCCCTCATCAGCTCTCCCCTGGACCACTTAATGGCTTTCCCTGGTGCTATTCTTGCCCTCCTCCAATCTATTCTCCACATAGCAGCCAGAAATTCAATTTTTATTTTTATAAATGTAATACATGGACATAGTTTAAAAAGACAAATAGTTCTATAAGGCTTATAAATGAAAAACAGCGGGCTCCTGTCCCATCCTCCTCAGTCACAATTCACACTTCCCAGAGGTGAACATTTTCAATAATTTTAGCAATTTCTACCATTCTTATACTGTTGCTTTTGATTTTTAGATTTTTTTTTTTTTACTGAATTCTAGCCATGGAATAAGAAGATTTATCTCTCTTATTGTCTCCTCCATCACACAGACACTTCCCAATATCAGCTTTCCAGTATAGTCATATCAGAGGTTGGATCATACCACTAGCCCCGGTGCAGTGGCTTATTTGTGTGGGATGGGGATAGTGTGGGCATCTCACTGTCTCTTAGGCTGATCTTCAGCCTGTTGCCCTATTTTTAGCCCTACCAGCCCCCTCTCCTTCAGAATCTTCCATTCTTACAGTTCCAGTTTTGCAGCAGAAACTAACTTCCTTCCTGGCTCCCCTCCCTTCAGAGGGGCATCATTCACCCTTGTCTGGTCTGCCAACACGGTCCTCCCTGTCCATCTACTTTCCATAGTACCTTCTGCTGATGTGTCTTGTCTGCTGCATTCTTGCTGTGTCCACCATGACGAATTGGAAGCCAAAATAGTGCAACTGTGTTTGGCATGCAGTGGTCAAAACTTTAAGTTTTTTCTTCTTTAAAAAATTTTCTTCTCTCTTTCTTGAATGATTGAGTAAAATACTATGGATATAAGGGGTATTCAAGATTGACATGACTTATACTGATCTAGGGCATAGGATAAAATTCTTAAATTTATCAATACCTCCAAAAGCATTTATTCAAAAACATTCATTAAGCATTGACTATGTGCTAGCACTGCTTTAGGTGTTGTGCATAAAGGGAACAAGGCAGACAAGATGCTGCCCTCATGGAGATCCATCCTTGTTGGCAGAGGTCATATGGTAAACATTGCCGTAAGTGTGTAAATTATGGAATATGACAGAAGGTGATGACACCGACTAAAGAAGAGAAAAATCAAGCTGAATAAGGAGGGTCCGGGATGCCAGAGATCGGGGCAGTTTGTGTTACTAAGAGGGTAGATGGGGAAGGTTTCACTGAGAGGTGACATTTGAGCAGAGACCTGTGAGAGGAGAGGAAGTGAGCCATGGGCTATGTGGGAGAAGAGCCTTCCAGAAGGAGGGGACTGCCAATGAAGGGTCCCAGTGCAGGAGCCTGCTGGTGTCAGGGAGGCGAGCGCCCCAGGGATGGAGTGAGCCCGGGGGAGTGGGAGGAAATGAGAGGCGAGAAATGATGAAGGGAGATGCCGTAAGGCCTTGTGAGCGCTTGTTAGAACCTGAATTTTACCCGGAGTGAGATGGGAGCCAAGGGGGTTCTGAGCAGAGGAGCGAAGTGGCCTGATCTGATTGGCTATTTAAGAGGCTCATTCTGTGTAGAGGGCAAGGGGAGAAATATTTTTAATAACTCAGGTTTGCGATGACAATGGCTCAGACGAGGGTGGCAGCAGAGGAGGTGGTGAGAAGTGGTGGGATATTGGGCACATACCAAAGGTACACGCAGCAGAGTTTCCTTAAGGTTTCAGGTAGAGCATGAGAGGGAAAGGAGGAGTTAAGAACAACTCCAAGGTTTTTGGCCCGAGTCTTTTGGTGAAAGCTGGGGGAATGTTGGAATTTTGACAAAGGCTGGGGTAGTTTTTGGGGGAGAGTCAGGAATAGCCAGAGAATTGGAGACATGAAATCAAGGCTAAGAGTAGCAGGAAACAGAGGGATCTTCTATCTAGTTTGAATTCTTAATAATTTTCCATTGCACAAAAAATAAAGCTCCCTATCATAATGATGAGGAACTTATGTAATCTGACTTCTGCTTCCCTTTGCTTTCCCACTTTATCACTCTCCCAGCACCCACGGCCCTCCTGCCACACTGGCCTTCTACTAAGCGTGTTCCCTCCTTGGATATTAGCCTTAGCTATTTCCACTGCCTCCCATGCTCTTCATCTGAATTTTCACAAGACTGGCTCCTTCTTATCTTTCAGATCTTAGTTTAAATGTCACCAAATTATCACCTTCTACTGCATCACTCTGTTTTAATTTCCTTATAGCACTTTCCACAAACTGACATGATCTTGTTTGTGTTTTATAATATTTACCGTATAAACTTAGTGAAGTGCTTGCGATGTATTAAAGTGCTGTAGCTCCGTGAGAAGTAGCCTCGCCTGTCTTGTTTACTGCTGTGTTCCCAGACCTAGAACTGTACCTGGCATGTAGTCCAGGTTTCATGTTACTAAATGAATGCGCATCACACAGAGCTTTCCTTCTGCACTTGAATGTTCTTGCCCACTCCCCACCTTTATCCCAGATCACTGTTTGGTTTTAATGTGAGCCAAGACCCGGATTGGCTGCATTTCATAACTTCTGACCAGCTTGAGGTGCTGAGTTGGTGGAGGTGGAGGACCTCTGCTAACGCTCTGGTGACCAGCCATGGAAAAGACACTCAGCAAGCTGGGCTGGAGCCTGGAGTCTCTCCCTCCTAGCCCAAGGAAGAGCCAGTTTGGAGAATCTTAAGATTTCTTCCTCCTCTTTTTCTCCAGTCTCAGCCAAGCTAGAAATACCATTATTGAAGGGCGATGAAGAGCCCTGGTATGACCCTAAGATGGGGAGATGGGGATGCTGCTCACAGACTTTTGACTGTGCTTGCTTTCAGTTGAGTAAGTCTATAGAGGGGAAAAGAGATTAAATAAGGTCCTTTCCTTAGGTAGGTGGAGAATAATGCTTGGGGTGCCCTTTGCACTTCACCTCGCTGCTTTTGGATGACTTAAAGTAACAAATCTGCACACATCTCCTCAAGGTATTTTGAATTTAATTTTTGTCCCCTGCAATCCATCCTGTACTCTGCTGTCAGAGTGATCCTTCAGATAAATTTTGCTGTACTTTACTTTGGATATTTTCTATTAACATTCCTTTGGGTTTACTATCTCTCTCTTCAGCTGTGTCCACGTCCTTTAACATAGAAATCACATCTATTTTAAATTCTTCTGACTTATTTCTATCAATTGTTTTATTTTCTCTTTATTATCAATCACATTTTCCTGACTCTTTGCATATCTAGTGATTTTTCATTATATGTTGGTCATTGTGTATAACAAAATTCTAGAGCCTTTAGGTAGTATCTTCACCAGCAAGGATTCCTTCTTTTTTTCTTCCTTTTTTTTTTTTTTTTTTAGGTAGATAGAGTAAAAAGACTATCCCCTCAATCTCACCAGAAACTGATCTGGGTTTGGGATGGGTTGCAGTTTTGGTAAGACTCAGTACATCTTTAGTTTGTCCTTGTCTCCTGGGTGAAATCTTTCTGAGGTTTTGATCAAGAGCCCAGTGGTTCTCTATTTCCTCAGCCCTGAAAGTGGTTCCCCATTGGAGGGTGTATCAGGAGCAGCAAACTATGGCTTGCAGAACAAATATAGCCCATTGCCTATTTTTGTATGGCCCATGAACTAAAAATGATTTTTACTGATGAACGTTTGCAATCTATTTGATGGTAGGAAACACTAACTTTGAGTCCCTACTAAGCAAAATGTTATCCTGGCCAAAAGAATTCTGTTTTTCTCACAAGTAGGCCTGTATTACAAAACAAATTGTATTCAATTATGATTATGTTTTGCATTTAGCCAAAAAGTTTGTGGGAATTTGTTTTCTCTTTTGTTATTTAAGTACCTTTATAATACCCTCGGTTTTGCCTCTTGGCCTACAAAACCTAAAACATTTGCTATCTGACCATTTACATAAAAAGTTTGCTTACCTCTGGTGTATCAGTGAAGGTCACTGAGAACTACAAGAGAAGTATTATCAGGATCAGACCTTATGCAGTTGCAGAAACTGCAAGGAGAAGTCTATGGAAGGTTATTAGGTTTGTGTCTGGTGGTGTATCTGAAGTTACTATAGATCAACAAAGTAATTGGTGCTTCAATCCACCTGCCAAATCTCACTCACATTAATCTTGTGAGCACCCACAATCAGGTACCCAACAGGAAAGGGAACTCTGGGAAAGGCACTTCAACTTAGCCAAGTTAACACAGCTAACACCATTGATGTTTTGAGTTTGGATCTTTATATTTTCAGTGTGTATGCATTCAAAATCTGGCAAATATTCTTAGAGAGATTGGTGTATGTTTGCCACAGGCCCCTCTGATGAAGGAGGGATTTCATTCTTTCAGTCCTGATGTTCAGCCTCCTGTGCTGCCCCAAGGAAAAGCCAGCTATGCCTTCAGTGCTCCTCTTGTTTCCAATCTATCCATCCAGCCCCTGTGTCCTTGAAGAGTTTTACTTTCTTCTCCTTGCCCAATCAGTGTCCTCTGATTGGGCCAAGCTTGATTACTATCCTGTACCCTGAGTCGGGAGGAGTTCCCAAGGAAGAAAAGAGCCAACACTCATGAACTCACCCTGGAAATACTTTTCCTTCTCTGGAACTTCAGTTCATGTAGACTTCATTGCTTTGACAGCTCTCATATCTTTTTCAAGAAATGTGTTTGTTTCCAGTTTATCCTTTTGTTTCTTGTTGTTGCAGCAGAAGCATTGGCCTGCCAAAATCTTTTATATCCTATCCACATGCATAAATTTCTCTTAAGTGAATCTGATCAGGCTGCCCTCCTGTTCAGATTGCACTTTCCCATTGGCCTCTGGGTTAATTCTATTTTAGCACATGGGGCTCTCCACAATCTCTACTGACCTGCGCAGCTTCATTGCCTGTGCTTATCTTACAACTGACTCTGGAAATACCCTGTTGCTCACACTTTCCTAAACACTACATATTCTCTCAGGCCTGGATGTTTTTGTCTCTTAGAGTTTTTTTGTTTGTAATGCCTTTCCCTCATTTTCCACACAGCAAATATCTATTAATCCTTCAGATTGCAACTCAAATGCTATGTTCTCTTCAGCAAGCTTGGGTGCCCTGTCTTGTGTGCTTCTCTACTACTTCTTGCTTCTGTGCATGCAAATTTATGATCTTCCTTTCCAGTCTGTGAGCTCCTTGAGAAGGGATTGGGCCTTGTTCATATCTGTATCTCTAGCATCCAGGGCCATACATGACATCCAGTAGACATCTACATGAGGAGGAGAAAGAGAGAGAGGGAGAAAATGTGATGGAAGCCCATCTTAGACATGTATTCCAGTTGAATCCAGAGGTCGTCATGATTAGGAATGGTTCCAGCCCCAGCCCTGTCCATGGGGTGATGTTAACAGCAGTCTCTCTCCTTTGGAGCCATGGTTTGCCCAAGCCTGCTATTTGTAGAGGGAGTCTGCTCCCAGACACTGGGCGATGCACCACTCCTGTGAGTCAATCTGCCATCATGGTCCCTAGATGCTTTATTTGGACTGGCTGGGCAAGCTGGGACTTGTTCACAGGCTGGAAACTTCTGCAAATAGTGTGTGGATCCCAGAATGGAAGGACCATGGCTTGCTGAAGAGGTGGGGCCTGGCAGGGGTTTCTGAGCTCTCTTTGGAGAGAGACAGTCAGACCTACAGAAGCAGAGCAGAGTCAGCATGATTATTCTTTAACATCCTGGGTCTTATATCTAGTTTCTAAGAACCATGGGCACCATACAACATCCCCAGGGTCTGCCTTCCTTTTTGGAGGCCTTTATATGGAATGCTTTAGAAAGCACATCTATAGCCCTGGAAAAGCAAACAAAATCAAACAAAAATAATCTGGCAGAGGCTGGGACACCCTCAACCCTTTTGGATCCTGTCTTAGTCTGTTTTGTGTTGCCGTAACAGAATATCTGAGGCTGGGCAAGTTATAAAGAAAAGAAGTTTATTTAGCTCACAGTTATGCAGGCTGGGAAGTTCAAAGGGTATGGCACTGGCATCTGCTTAGCTTCTGGTGAGGGCTTTCATGCTGCATCATAACGTGTTGGAGAAGGTGAAAGGGAAAGTGGGCACATGAAAAGAAGCGAACCCTAAGGGGCATCCTGGCTTCATAACGACCCACTCTCTCAGGAACTAATCCATTCCTATGAGAACTAATCCAGTCTCACAAGAGCAAGAACTCACTCACTACTGCCAGAATGGCACCAAGCCATTCATGAACCATCTACCTCCATGATCCAAACACCTCTCACTAGGCCCCACCTCCCAACACTGCCACATTGGGGATCAAATTTCAATGTAAGTTTTGATGGGGACAAACTATATCCAAACCATAGCAGATCCACTGTGAGGTCGGAAAGTGCAGGGCCTCAATACAGCCAGGGTTTATGTCTGAGGTTGATTCTCTTTCTTGTCACCTTGGTAAATGCCTGACCAGACTCCAAACTTTCTTTCAAGGAGCCGGGTCCCCAGAGCAGGTGGTGGCTGCTCACCTGTACCTGGGTATGAATGCCAATGGGCAGCTCACACTAGCCACATTTCTGTGGCTGTCATTACCCTGGAGGCTTTTGGTGGCACAGGCTCAGGATACAGGAAGGAATTTGGATTGAGCTGGAGTCTTTTGATTTAAGACCTTACATAACTTGCTATGCATTAAGTGACTTCTTCAGTGAAAAATCTAAAGTATTGGTCACAGCCAGGAATATTTACTGGACAAACCAGAGGCTGGCAGCACTAACCCTCTATTTCACAGATGGAGAGAGATTCAGAGAGGCTCAGGGTGGGGGACTCTAACTCAAGGTCACAGAGTGGATGGGAGCAGGGCTTAGGGGGGAGTGGGGAGAGGGTAGAACTAAGTAGTAGAAAATTTAGCAGGTTGATTAGAGGTTCCCTAGTGTTCCTAACTCATCTCTTTCTACCATGTCATAAAAAGCTTGATATGATAGTAGGAGGCCTTAGACAAGCTATCGACTGGTTTCTTGGGAACTGCAGGAGTAGGGCTGTTTGATCTCTAAGGTTGTTGCTAGATCTATAAGCCTAAAATCAGCTGGTAGTTTCAGATCTTCAATTTACTGGTTTTATTACCTAGGGTAAGTCATTTTACCTATATAGGCCTGTTTCCTCTCCTACAAAATGGGCAACTTTAGACTTGGGGTCCTCCAGCTATGAGATTCTAAGAGGAGAAAGAATGTCTTGACAGGGGACTGTTAGCTCCAGGGCTGGGACTAGGGCGGGAAGCGCCTGTGTGGCCCCAGTAATCAGCATCCTTAAGAGCTGATCTCAGGCACCTCTCCGGCCTCATCCTCGTCCCAGCCTAACTAACTCTCCCCTTGATGGTTGATATTCTCAAAGTTTATCTCTGAGTTTGTGTGTGAGTTTCCTTGAGCTGCCTTAACAGATTACACAAACTTAGTGGCTTAAAATAACACAAATTTATTCTCCCATGGTTCTGGAAGTTAGAAGTCTGAAATCGAGGTGTTGGCAGGGTTGGTTCCTTCTGGAAGCTCTGAGGGAGAATCTGTTCCATGCCTTTCTCCTGGCTCCTGGTGGCTCCAGCAATCCTTGATGTTCCTTGGCTTGTAGATGCATCTTCCAATCTCTACCTCTGTCCTCACAAGGCTTTCCCTTCTGTATATCTCTGTGTGTCAAATGTCTCTCTCCTTTGTCTTGTATAGACACCAGTCATTGAATTTGGGGCTCACCGTAAGTCTAGAATGATCTCATCCTAAGATCTTTAACTTAGTTACATCTGAAAAGACCCTCTTTCCATAAAAGGTCACATTTATAGGTACTGAGGATTAAGACTTGAATATATCTTTGTTAGGGGATGCTATTTAACGACTATAGCCTCAAATTTCATTATTCACTCAAAAAAATCCATTAAATGCTTATAGTGTGCTAGGGTCTGCATTAGACACTGTTCTAGAGTGATGCATCCTAATTTCTCTGTCCTATACAGGAGGGAGGATCCTTAAAATGGAAGCAGACACATAAATAGATAATTACTCTTCTGCAGGTTAAATGCAAAGGTTGAGATATGCAGAGGTTTTTTCCAGAAACTCAGAGGCAGGACAACCAGCCCAGTGTGGATAAACAAGGAAGGCCTGACACATAGCTCAGTAGGACTTAGGCTTCCAGGAGAACCAGGGACCAGAGCCTGAGGGCTGGGCACCCCTGACTGAGTGGCCAGCGCAAGCAATTGGATGACCACAAGCAAGAAGGGACAAGGGATTCCTGCTTGTCCTTCCTCTAGACTGCAGGTGTCTTCCTGTTCATTGATATTTCATCTGGATCAGTTTTACTCCTAGTTTCACTACCACTGTCCCCTCTTGCTCTTCTCTCTGCAGAGAGACAGAGAGAGAGTAGAGTTTGCAACAGCTGCTAGGCACAGACTAAAACTTCAGGCCGCACCACGGTGATGCCTAGAGCAGTGCAGGCTTCTTCTCTGCAGCAGGATAAATACGCCCTGGCAAAGAAGACATATTTATGTACTTTTGTCCTTTCCCTTTCCTTGTTAATGATGCTCATTGAGATGTACTAGAACTGATGGCTGCTCAATCTTCCTTTCACTCTGGGTTGCAGCACTGTTGAGGGCCACCTGAGACGCTGCTCGTGAGTTCAAGTCCTCCCAGAGCATGGAAAGAGGGCTGGTAGGGTCTACCTGATCCACATCTATCCTCAAGGGCTCAAGGTCCTTCACTGACTGAGATAATGCTTCCTTTCCCAAGGACTATGCCAAAATTCAAATACCTACGCAGGGAAGGAAGCAGAGGTTAACTGAGCGCAGCCACTAGTTCTAGAATGCCAAGCAAGCAGCACCTACATGGCCAGCCTGGAGGGATGGAGGGCTCAGGGCAGACATTGTGAATCAATGCTGGCACACTTGCTCGCTGAGCTGAGCCCTGGCTGTAGTCCTTCTCAAATGAGCACTCCAGACAGTCCCTACCAATCAATCACAGTTGGCAGCATAAATGAAGTCCATTTGCCATCCTTTCATTAATCTTTTATCAGAGATTAATTTGTCCGATTAGTCAGGAATTTCCAACAACAATAAAGCTTTGTCTGGCAGAGACCAGAGTCCCAGGGGGATGGGTTGCAGAAGACGGAGTTTCTCATTATCTTGATGGGTCCTTGAGGGAATGAGCAAGTCTGGTAATTTACAGGCTTGGTGTGACAGAGTGGGTCATGAAGGACCCTCTCAGGCCTCTCCAGGCTTGGAATGGCCCTCCGATTTTCCCTGTTCTGCAGTGTCTAGCTGTTGGGAAAGTTTGCACCTTTCACTCCATCACAGCACAAGCTCAGTTCTGACATGTGTCTCCCATACTGTACATCTTGTTTCCAGACTACCATGTTTTATGTTCTATTACATAACCATCAATTATTAACTATTCATATCCCTTGAAACTTCAGCGCATTTCCCTGAGATGTGGCAAGAGAGGGATCAGGGGAGGCATATGCCTTCCTGCCCTCTTCTGACCCCAAATGATAAGATTTAAGAGTGTGGCACCTTGACCATGGAGGGATGGCCAGGCAGGACGATTAAAGATGGGATGGGGGACGCTATGCCTGTGTCTGTGTGTGGGGAGGGTCAGCCGATCACAGGCACGCAGCCATGTCAGTGCGTCTGGAAGACTAGCGGAGGTGGGGGAAGATTATTTTTATAAAAGATTAAGGAGCCTCCTGGGTAGAGGGAATAAGGCAGGAGTTAGGCTCAGCAATAAAACTACTGTCTTCATAGGGGCTGTCACTTGGATTTGTCCCCAGCTCAGTGTCCTGTGGACACTGATGAAGCAGGCTACAGATGAAGGGAGACTTTTCAATGGGGGCCTTGTTAGACTTTAGGTGCACGAGCAACCACATTTTAACACCAGGTGGCAGAGCTTCCCATGAAAGAGGAGGCAGGGGAAGAGGAATAGTTTCTCCCTTTGGCACAGAATGTGGTGTGGATTTGATCTTCTTGGGCTCCAGAGGCTGTAGCCCATTTGGACAACTTCAGGACTCCAGAGCATTGGATATTGCTATGGTGATGGAGGTGTTGGAGGTGGTGGAGATGGATGAAGATGGCTGCACCTTAACACCAGGGTGCTTGGAGATTGCCACACTGATAATCTTGGGAAATAAGGAATTGAAGAGGAGAATAATGACTACTGCTATGTGATCAGTCATGGGACACATTCACAAGCACAGGAGACATCTGGGGACCTCCAGGAATAATTGAGTGGGAAGGAGGGTCAAAGATACTTATCAGGGAGTGATAGTTATTTGTTCTGGTGTCTTGCTCCTACACTGGACTTGCCCTCTTTGAGGACAGGGACTGTACCTAGCATAGATCTTGCATAAACAATTCTTGAATTAACAATAAACCTTTGTGTAATGCAGTATTTGTTCATAAATATTCTTCTGGTGAAACTTTGCATCCCTTCTGGGAATAAGATATGTCCCTCTCCACTTACATAGACAGTCTGGAATGATGGAAAGGATCCAGGCTTTGGGGCCAACAGAGCTGAGTTAGTAGTTATGACCTGTGGGCTTGTGGAGTCACTTAACATCTTGATGAAGAAAGGCAAGATATTTAAAATGTACCTGGCATAATTAGAATATGATGGTGATCAGTCGATGACAGAGAAATGAATAATCTGTGATTACACAGCTGGCTGGATTGGGCATGGATGTGAACACAGGGTCCTTTCCATCTAAATCCCATGTCATTCCCCTCCCCTGCACTGGCTTCCCTATGATACTGAGTGAGAAGGATGGTTGGTAAGAAGCCGGGACAATGCTGAAACTGTTGTGGAGATGGGGTGTGAGGAGGGCTGGGGTGGAATGTGGAGGTGGGATCCATGCTTCGGTCCCAGCTGCCCTGCAACCTCATCTGGGCAGAGGTTCTGCAGCCCAGCATCTGCCAAAGGACCCTGGAGGTTCAGAGTGATTCTAAGTCTTGGGGTTGGCCTCACAAGCCCTCGGACCCAGTGCAATAGGCCTCCTGCCTGTTGGTCTCAGGGACCTGGAAAGGCCAAGTTGAAGGTTTGAGGCCAACCAGGAAAATGGCTGGTTGGTGTCTCTCTGGAAGTTTTAAAAAGCTTCAATTGTGTCATTTTTCAAAATGAAAAGTTCTGCAACAACCAAAGTGAGGCTGTATGCTGTTTCTGATGAGAACACATCCACTCTGACCCTGAGGTTCACAGGCTCACTGTGAGAAGCTCAGTCTTTGGTAGAAAGTCTTGGAACAAGTGAAAATCACTTCTATTTTCCCCAAAACATTTTTACTGAAATAACATAAACATAGTTTAATAATTAAAATAGTATTATTTGATTTTGGCTTATGATGAACAGCAGTCATCCTCTCTTCACTCCCTCCTACCCCAGGTACCATACCATGGAGCGCCCGTCTCCTGTTTCTTCTGTTTACTCTGTATTTTTAATTTACACAGTTATACTGCAGTTTCTTAATCTTCCAGTTTTAGATATTGTCTGTTGACTTGTTATTTCAAGATTAGGATTTAAACCTTTTACACACACACACACACACACACACACACCACACCCCTCTCTGCTCCTCTTTTCTCTCAATCTACTTATCTCACAAGATTTGATTAAATAAATATTCAGTGTTTACAATAGCATGACTATAAATATAATTGACAACTAAACAGACTTGTTCTATGATTACATTTCCTTTCTCTAACAATGTATTGCTTACTATTTTCCGGGAGGGTTGGGAAGTGGGGATAATTGCCCCTTTTTTTATTTGCTTTGATTTCATGTCTTTATCACTGAATTTACACCTCTTCTTTCCAATCGCGGCAGGTACTCCTCTGTCAGTTTCATGTTTTCCTGGGGACACCTGCCCCCGATTCCTCCCTGGTTTCCCTCCAGGCCTCTGCATACTTGTGGCTGCTGTCCTGTGACCTCTCCTCACTGTCACCCCGGAAACTCCCCTGCATCCCAGATTGTGCTTCTTCCTCTTTCTCAGATTATCCCCCTGTTTGGTGACTCATGACCTCCTATGGCTTCCTGAAAAAGGGTGCATGATTGAGATCTCAAGTGTTTGACAATGTCTTTATTGGCAACTGATAATAATTAATAATTTGACTATTTATGGAGTTCTCATTTAATTATTATTTTTTCTCCTCCTTTTGAAGGCGTTGCACCTTTGTCTTCTAACTAACGGTTAGAAGTTCCTGCTTAGATCTGATGTCACTCTCATTCCTGATTATTTGTTTAATATGTGACTTTTGTTTGTTTTTCTCTGGAGACTTTTGCCTCACGTTCTAAAACTTCATGATCATGTGCTTTGGTGAGAGTAGGGTGGTTTTTTTAATCCATCCATTGTGCTGGGCACTGGATGGGCTCTTTCAGTCTGTAAACTCTCCTTCTCAGTCTTGAGAAATGTCCTGTATCCTTTCTTTGATAATTCCTCCTTCTCTTTCCTCTGTTTCATTTTTCTGGAACTCCTGTTGTTGGATCTTAGAACTCCAAAGTTAATTATTTTCTTTCTTACCCATCCTCCCTAATTTCCATCTGTTAAAAAAAATTCTACCTTCTGGGAAATTTTCTTAATTTAATCTTTTATTCTTTTTATTAAATTTTAAATTTTCAATTATTTTAATGAATTTCATAAACCCTCATTCTTTCCTCTCTTTTCAAAAATAACATTATCTTCTTATCTGTGTGCAAAATATTTTCTCTTCAAGTTTTTTTTTTTTTTTTAATTTTCCTCCCCGTGGATTTTCTGTTTCCTCCAGGTTCTTTATTTCTTTCTTCCTTCAGTTTTCTTTCTTCCTCCAGGATATTCAATCTGGTCTTGGATTTTACCACCCTGGTGATCCTTGGCTGGTGGCTTTTATTGGCTGCTTATGGTCTGGTGACTGGGGGAGTTTGCTGTAGGGAGGCCAGGCAGGGACTTGATGTTTTCTAGGGGGAACTCAAATTGCAGAGTGTTTTCTCTTGGGGAAATTTTCCAGAGAATACTTCTCCAGTCTTCTGCCTAGATATAAAGCTGGCTGCCTAAGAGCCAAGGGGCAGGGAGAGAGCTGGGACTTTCAGAGCGGCACTTCATCCCACTCACCAGCATCCCTGGCCTTTCCCAGTGCAGGGAATGTCTGATTCCCTTTCTCTGGAGTAAAATACTTCAGGTTTCTGTCTGTGCAACATGGGGGCAGGGATTCCACGTCTGTATCATCCAGGACAAGCTTCCATGACAAATAATACTGAAATCTTGGTTACTTAGCAAACCTTTGTCTTTCCCCTCTCTGAGGCAGCATGCTAGGACAGTTTTCCCTACCCCAGGGTCCTGGCATGGGCTCCAGGGGCATGACTTAGAACAGCCATTCCTTCCTTTTCCTTGTTGGCTGATTTTGTTTGCATGTGCACACTCCTACCATGTAACACAGGACTATCTATTGACTCAGCTAAGAGGATTAAGTTAATCTCATTTCCCTCTGCCAACAATTGGTTTAGGGATGGGCATGTTGCCTAGTTCCAGCTAATGAATTATGGGACAGGTCTGCTGAGAAAGGGTCCCTCATTCTCAAATAGGGGAAGTATGGGAAGAAATAGTCCCCTCTTCTTCCTATCTGGACATGATGCCAGGGACTTTGGCTGTCATCTAATGATCGCAAGGGGAGTTGGTCTCTGAGCGGGGAGCTACAAGCTGAGAATAGCTGAGAGGAAAGAAGGAAGGAACCTGGATCCTAGATGGCACCATGGAATCTCTGCATCAACCCATTGCACAGCCAGCCCACCTGGGATGCCCGTTGTTAGGTGAGGTGATAGATTTTTCTTGCTGTCTGGATCCATCGATTTGTTCCTTGTACCTGGAAGCTTTCTAACTGACCAGATGAGAGTCTTTGGGTGTGAATCGGTCATAGTCCCAGCCTCCAGGGCCTGGATATGTGAGCAAAGCGGGGACTTGGGCACAGGGGTCCAAGCCAGGTGCAGGCTTGACTGGTCCTGGGCCACACAGTGAGAGCCAGATGTGGGGCCAGGTGGTGATGTCTGGTGATTAGGGCTCACACTCTGGAATCCCAGCTTTGCCTCTTAATCTCTAGGTGAACTTGCTAAGCTAATGCATCTAAACCTCACTTGTAATAGTTTCCTCATTTGTAAAATGAGAGTGGTCATCATAACTTCATTCTAGGTTGTTGAGATTGTCAAATGATGTAACATCTGTTAGGAGTTCTGGACTGTGCCTGGCACACAAGTGCTCATGACTGTCAGAGGCTGGACCCGCTAAGAGCTGAGCCAATGCAACCTCAAGCTGCCTGTGTAAGGGATGTTGAGTCCCAGAGCCAGGCTGGGGCCAAGTGGATGCCAGCACTCCCAAAGACAGTGGGGGGAGGGCTTTCAACAATTTGAAATACCGCCAGCCTGTGGAAGTCATGATACTGCAGATTGCGAAGAGAATACATTAGAGCAATGGTTCTCAAACTTGTGCATGCATCAGAATCACCTAGAGGGTCTGTTAAGCACAGTTCGTTTAACCCCAGAGTTTCTGATTCAGTAGTCCTTTGTGGGCTTGTGAATTTGCATAACAAGTTTTCAGGTTATGCCAATACTGCTGGTCTGGCGACCACAGTTTGAGAACTACTGTGTTTGAGGGACTGGGAAGGAGAAAGACCACAAGGGAAAATCATCTGGGGTTGATGTCTGTTTTAAATGTAAAATTCATTTTATTAAAAATTGTTATTATGGAAGATGCAAACATACATAAAAATAGAGAGGAGTACAATGAGCTCTCATGCACCTATCACTCAGCTTCAACATATGCTAACTCATGTCCCATCTTGTCAATTGATGCTTTTTGAATGTGCTCCCTTTCTCTCCCCACAGCCAACGGCACAGGCTCTGGCCCCACCTCAGGCCTGCTCCCAGGGATCGGAAAGAGGCCACATTATTGGGGTCCTGCTGCAAGTAGCAATGACCAAGTGAGGCTGATTCTGAAGAAAGTCAAGGCTGCGCATGTCTTGATACTCCTCTGTCACACTTAAACATTATCCACCCCCAGCATATGTGGGCAGGGGAGGCAGTATCTAGCTATCCCTGTACAACTGCTCAGCTAGAGGGCTAAGGCCTCAGGTGGCTATAACCACCGCAGTTTTGGGCTCTGAAGACTAGCTCTCCTCCAAAGACGCCAATGCCCTGACAGTCATTCATTCAGTCAACTACAGGACACTGTGTCCACTTCCATGTTGGGTGGTGGGGAGAACAAAATGAATAAGACCCACCCCAGTGGGGGAGCCAGGCCAGTAAACTGGTGACCATAAGACAACAGGCTAAGTGCCCAGGTAATGCACATGGAGAAAGTGTCATGGGAGCACAGAGGAGGATGCCCCAAGGCCAGCTGGGGAGGCAGGACATCTGCCTTCCTTCCTGACTTGCTGGTGCTGGGGCAAGTCTTCAGGGCTGAGGACAGAAAGCCCTGTATCCCCTTGTTGACGGGCTTTCTATCTCTTGCTGTTAGAGTCATGCCAGCTCTTCTTAGCTCATAGTTCCTGTAATCTCTGTGGAATTACAGATTATAATTGTACGAACACCTCCTCGTCCAATTTTCAGGACACCAATGTCTATCTCCCCTCTATGCAGAGCCTACGTCCAGCTGCAACCCTCTCTTGTAATGAGGCCTACATGAAGGAGGACTGCTCGAGTAGCATTGTTTGGGGCCAGCACGGGCTGCAGGTCGCCTGCTCCAGGATTAAGCAACATAGTAGCTCCTTATCCTGAATTTCCTCACTTATTACTCAGAGTTGCCCAGTGATGAATTGCACTCCTCTTGGTTTCTGTATACAGTCTGGGGGCTTGGGGATGGCCCATGTTGTGTATGGGAGACACGGGGGAGTGCCTACACATTTGCATATGCAGGAATGGGGTTGATGCCAGAAAGGCTGTGCAGCCAGGGAAGGGATTTTCTCTCTCTGGAGTGGGGTGGGAGGCAGACAGACCTGGGATCTCACAGCACACTGCACATTGTGCTGTCAGTGCAATCTCCTAAGATTCTGGGAGCAATGCTGGGCTGGGTCTTTCTTTAAAGGGGGACTTGATTATCCTAAGTGAAGTAACTCAGGAATGGAAAATCAAATTCTGCATGTTCTCACTTACAAGTGGGAGCCAAGGTATGGGGATACATGAGAGGGGAGTGAGGGAAGAAAAATTACTTGTTGGGTACACTGTAGACTATTTGAGTGATGGACACATTCAAAGCCCAGATTTTACCACTACACAATTCATCCATGTAAGAAAAAAACCACTTGTACAACTTAAATTTATTGAAATGAAAAAAATATATAAATAAAGAAAAAAGCCTCCTTGCCCACTTAAAGGGCTCCTGGTCCTGGTATCCTACAGGAGCCCTCTGGGAAAGGGTTGAAGGAAGATCACAATTAAGGCTCTTCAAATTTCCCGTTTATAAAAACGTCTGTGTTTTCTAGCCCTCTGATCACATTAGAGCCCTTTGTTCAAGATCTCTCTTCCCATGACTAGCTACAACCTCACCGATTTATCATCATCTCTGTATTTAATTAAATTGCTGTCCCCTATTTAATATTTTCAATTAAGCTCCTAAAACCAGATCTTACTTACAGATCTAAGTTTTTCATTGTAGGTTCTTTCAAAGACTTTTTTTTTATCACTGTTAATCCCCTATAATAAATAACATCAACTTCAATAATGCTACACCAGATACTTTCCCCCGACTCCTGTCTCCTTGCGCATTTATTATTTACTCAATTTATGTTCCTTTAAATCGGTTTCAGTCTGGGTGGCAATACTCTCATTTACTGACCGATCAATTTGAATTTGTTTTATGAGATTCCATTAATTACTGTGTCCAATTCTCTTGCAGTGCCTGGAAACAGTGCATCCCTTAGAATTCCCTCCAGCCCTGCTGGCTGTATATTTTCATGGAAACAGTGTCTTTAGGTGAGGGCTGGTGAGCTCTCAGACACTCACATTGTCAGATGTTTTCAGTCTCATTCTCAGCAAGGAACAAGGGGCTGAATTGCTTTATGGTCTGGCTCTTCCTGATCCCTTAGCCCTCTCATATGACCCCTTTCCCAGTGAGACCCTTGGATGTCCTGTAGGGAAAAGGACATAAGAGTTGAGGAAGAGGGTAGGTCTCTGTGTGGGGGACATGTGGCAGTTTGCATGCCCTTCCTGTCATGCATAGCTTGTGCTTCCTAGGGTCTGTCTAGTCTGCCGTCCATCCAAACCTTCCCTGGGCAAAGCGTGGACACACAGACATGAACCTCCCCTTACAATAGGCCAGAGGTGCAGTGGACACTCGTGCTTCCATGTAAATCCACTAAATCCTTTTCCTTAATCTGAGCCCCTCTCCTAGCACTATCTTCAGAGCCATGCACAAAAGTCCTTGCCCCCCAGACAAGCTCCATCCTCCTCTACCCCTGTCATTTGAAAAGATAGTACTCTGCGTTGCCCTGATCATCTTACATCCTTTCAGTTGGTTGGTTACTTACAAGGAGAATGCTAGGTAGGGCACCTGAATCTTCTATGAAACCCTCAAATGCAAGGGGAGGGATGCACATGACAAATTACAGCTGCTAGGTAGGTGAGCACCACTTTCCAAAGGTGCCTGGCGCAGATTTAATGACAGGTGGCCTGGGCTGCTAAGTCTGTGCCATGTCTCATGCCTCCCCACCTGACAGCAGAGATTTGCAAAAGGGGTGGAGGTTTAGACCAGGGCTGGCCTACTATCTGGAACAAAACAGGAGCTGATCCAATAGGGTTCCTCTTCCAGGACATGGGAATGGGACAATGAAAGGCAGGTCAGTGGTACTGGTTATGAAGATTCAAACACACAGCCAAGGGCTGAGGCAGGTGAATGGTGGCAGAGCACCAGGAGAGGCTGTGGGAACTCCTACTGCGGAAGTCCCAGGCCATACTGACTCCAGAAGCTCAATCGGTTTCTAGCTCCCTGGAGGCTGTCAATGACTTCTGTCCCATATGGTACTGCCAAAGCCTCACAGTGACACCTTGTTCTATCTATCCCACACATGTGTGCACTCACACACACGTGCATGCACACACACATACACTCCATTCTTTTACTTAGCTTGAGTGATCTTAATTTCTTGCAAAACAAAACACCTTGCTACAAATAAGCGGTAACTTACTGAAGAGAGACGCAGAAGAGATTCTGCTGTGGCGCTGGAGGCCCATTCCCACACCTCTTGGGACACAGTATCTTTCATGAGGGCAAAGACGTATGGCAGAGACCAGTGACACAGAGTGTGTGTACATCTAGCCCACAAGGCTGATTCAAGAAAATAAATCTGTTTCCAATTAGGGTCTGAAAAATTCTATGCAATATGAATCTGGAAGCTTCATTATGATGAAAGGTATTTTAAGACAGAAGCAAGTGCCTGAGAGCAAGAATAAAGACCACAGAGAATCGCTGTCCCTAGAAGAGAAAGGATAATCTAAGATTTGACTCCCATCCACTGCTCCCTGCTAGGCAGAGATGATGGTGGCCATTTAGCTTCTGCCTGGGTTCCTTTTTCCCTTCCAAGGGAACCTCTTTAGTTTATAGTTAGTTTGTGGAAATCTATTGGTTTTACTGACAAACTTCTATTCTGGAATGAGCACCCAGGCTATGTTTTCTTTGGAGAATCTCCCCTCCTCCAGTCTCAGTCCTTGTGGTTTGGGCAGGACTGACTTCATCTCCAGGCTTTAGGGGTGGACCTGGTAAATGCAAACCTGGTAAATCAGGACGCTTCACACCACGGCCATATGATTGATTTAGGAATGGGCATGTGACCCAAGCTGTCCAATGAGAGTCAGCCCTGGGAGTTTTGATGGAGCCTTATGAAGGAGACACTTTCACTCCCCTGGTTATTAAACTGGTAATATCTAAGCTGGTCCTGCTAGTGACCATTTTGCTACCACTGAAGGAGAATGTACCTGAAAGTGAAGCCAACTTAGAGAAAAAGTGTGCAAAAATGCAGTGCTTGAAATCTTCCTCTGGACTTTCATGTTAAGTGAATAAATAAACTCCTCATTTGATTTAAGCCAATTTGTGTTTGGTTTCTGGGTCCTGAATGATATAGGAAGATTTAATTATTATAATTTTATTGCTTTTTATTTATTGGCGTGATTTCCCTGCAACCTTCCCTTCTCAATCTTTGTTCTACCCTCTGGGTCACGTAGAAAACATCCATTTCCTCTTTCATAGGATAACCTTGATTCTAGCTTACCTGAATCTTTACTTCCTGACCTTAAACTTCACCAATTATTTGATTTTGATCTATTTGCCTTATGATAAGTTTTCTAGTCCCCTACATTCAGATTACCTTCTTCTAGAAAAACCATTGTTTGTTTTTTCATGTTCTTCTTAAATGTAGCTCTCACATCTGAGCCTTGAATTCCAAAGGTGGTCTGATCAGACTGGAGTACCCAAGGCTTACCCTTTCCTTACTGGGATGGACACTCTATTAATTCAGTTTAAAATTCCATTAATGGTTTCAGTGGCTGTAGTTAACTCAATGCATTGGTTATATAAAACCTCTGACTGGTTTTTGTAGCAGTTGTTGAGAAGCCAGGCCTAATCCAATTCATCCTCTGCTTAACCACTAGGTATGAATTCTGCTGTCACATGAAATTAAATCCAGGCTTCCCTCATTCCTAGATGTGCAACCCTGAGAAAGCTATTTAACTACCTTAGGGCCCTGCTCTCGGGGTGTGGTACAAGGACCAGAAACGTTGGTCTCATCAAGCAGCTTGTAAGAAATGTAGAATCTTAAGCTCCATCCAAGACCTATGAATCAGAATCTGTTTTAACACAATCCCCAGGTGATATGTGTTCACCGAAGTACAAGAAGCACTTTCCCAGCTCCTTTTTTCACTTAGGTGGTCATTTTTTTTAAAAAAGAGCTTTACTGAGATATAAGTCACATGCCACATAATTCACTTATTTAAATATACAGTTCAACGGTTTTAGTACATCCATAGGGTTGTGTAACCATTACCACAATCTAATCTTAGATAATTTTTGTCTTCCTTAATAAAAATTCCGTACCTATTAGCGTCAATTCCCAGTTCTCTCCTAACCCCATCATAGGCCTAAGCAATCACTAGTCTACTTTCTGTCTCTATGTATTTGCCTATTCTGGACATTTCGTATAAATGGAATCATATGGTTTATGATCTTTTATGCTTGGTTTCTTTCACTTAGCATAAGGTTCAAGGGTCATCATGTAGCATGTGTCGGCACTTCATTTCCTTTTTATTTGCAAATAATATTCCATTGTATGGATGTATTACATTTTGTTTATCCATTCATCAGCTGATGACATTTGGGTTGTTCTCACTTTTTGATTATTATGAATTGTGCTGTCATGAATATTTTTGCATAGTTCTTTGTCGGGATGTATGTTTTTGGCAGTCTTGGGTACACATTGAGGAGTTGAATTGATGGGTCATATGGCAATTCTACATTACTTTTTTGAGGAACAACTAAACTGTTTTATAAAATGGCCACACCATTTTACATTCCCAGCAGTAATGTATTTAATATGAGTGTTCCAATTTCTTCAATTCTTCACAAATACAAATTGTCTGTCTTTTTATTATTCCTTCTTTAGTGTGTGAAGTGGTATCTCAAAAAGTGCTTCTCATTTTCATTTCTCTAATAATCAAAGATGTTGAGCATTGACTATTCGTCATTATACACCTTCTCTGGAAAAATGCATATTTAAATCTTTTGCCTGTTTAAATTGGATTATTTATCTTTTTATCATTGAGTTATAAGAATTATTTATTGCAGATATATATCATATTTTCTTCTATTCTGTGTGTTTTCTTTTCACTTTCTTAATCATGTCCTTTGAAGCACAAAAGTTTTTGATTTTGATGAAGTGTAATTTACCTACTTTTTATTTTGTTGCTTGGGCTTTTGGTATCATACCTAATAATCTATTGCCAAACTTTAGGTAATGAAAGTTTATGACTGTGTTTTCTTCTGAGAATTTTATGGTTTGAGTTCTTATATTTGGATTATTGATCCACTTTGAGTTAATTTTTGTATATGGCATGAGGTAGGGAGTCCAGCTTCATTGTTTTGCACATGGAAATTCAGTTTTCCCAGCACTATGTGTTAAAGAGACTATTCTCTTACCATCACTACACTTGGCACCTTTGTCAAAAATTGATTGACCATAAATGTAAGAGTTTATTTCTGTACTCTCAATTCTATTTCATTGATCTATATGTCTGTCCTTAAGCCAGTACCTCACAGTATCGATCAGTAACTTTTAAAATGAGGAAATGTGAGTCTTCTTTGTTCCTCTTTTTCAAGATTGGTTTGGGTCTTTTGGATCTCTAAAAATTCCACATGAATTTATTAATAGGATCAGCTCTTAAATTTCTGCAAAAAAAGTCAGTTGAAATTTTGATAGGGATTGCATTGAATTTGTAGGTTAATTTGGGGATTATTGCCAACTTGATAACATTAAGTCTTCCAAACAATTAACATGGTATGTCTTTCCATTTATTTATATTTTCTTTAATTTTTTTCAACAACACTTTGTAGTTTTTAACATAAAAATCTTTCATTTCTTCTGCATAATGCATACCTAAGTATGTATTCTTTTTGATGTGATTGTAAATGGAATTATTTTCTTCATTCCCATTTTGGAGTGTCCATTGCTGGTATAAAAACACAGTTGATTTCTGTGTATTGATATTGTGTACTGTCACCTTGTTGAACTCTTTTATTAGTTCTAGTAGTGTTTTAGTGGATTTCTTAGTATTTCTATATACATCCTAGGTCACGCCATCTGCAAATAGCGTTTTATTTTCTCCTTTCCAATCTTTTTTTTTTTTAAGAGAGAGGATCTCACTCCATTTCCTAGGCTAGAGTACAGTGGCATCATCATAGCTCACTGTAGCCTCAAAATCCTGAGCTCAAGCAATCCTCCTGCATCAGCCTCACAACTAGCTGGGACTATAGGCATGCTTCACCCGGCTTCTCCTTTTCAATCTTGATGACTTTTTGTTCTTTCTAATTGCCCTGACTAGAACCTCTGGTACATGTTAAATGGAAGTGGTGAGGACAGATGTCCTTATCTTGTCCCTAATCTTCAGGGGTTAGTTTTTAGTCTTTCATCATTTAGTACGATGCTATTATAGCTATGGATTTTTCATAGATTCCCTTTATCAGATTGAGGAAGTTCCCTTCTGCCCCTAGTTTGTTGAGTTTTTTTTTTTAATCATGAAAGGGTATTGATTTTTGTCAAATGCCTTTTCTGTATTTATTGAAATAATCTTACAGTATCTGCCTTTTATTTTATTAATATGGTATATTACATTAATTGATTTTTGAATGTTAAACCAACCTTGCATTTGCAGGACAAATCCCATTTGTGCATAATATATCATTATTTTAAAATATTGCTGGATTTGGTTTGATAGTATTTTGTTGGGGTTTTTGCATCTATGTTAATAGTGACATTGCTATGTAGGTTTTTTTCCTTGTGATGTCATTGTCTGATTTTGATATTTGGGTAATACTGACTTCATAGAATGAGTTGGAAAGTGCCTCTTCCTTTTCTATTTTTTGTAAGAGCTTGTGAAAGATTTTGTATTAATTTTTCTTTGACTGTTTCATAGAATTCACCAGTGAATCCTTCTGGGCTTGGGCTGTTCTTTATGGAAAGTTTTAAAATTACTAATTTGACCTCTTTACTTGTTACAGGCCCATTCACATTTTCTAAATCTTCTCAAGTCAGTCTTGGTAATGTGTGTCTATCTAGGAATTTGTCCATTTCATTTATTTTTATTAATTCAGAACATTATGGGGGTAAAAACATTTTGGTTACATGAAATTCATTTGCCTCACCCAAGCCAGGGGGAAGTGTGCCCTTCCCGCATATAGTGTGTCTTGTTTCCATTAGCTGTGGCTTTACTCCCCCATCCCATCCACAGCCCAGCCCCCACCTCCACTACCTGACCAGCACCAGTGAGTATTACTATCATGTGAGCACCTTAGTGTTGATCAGTTAGTACCAATTTGATGGTGAGTACATGTAGTGCATGTTTTTCCATCCTGTGATACCTCACTTCAAAGGATGGGCTCAATCTCTGTCCAGGATAATATAAAAGGTGCTAGATCACCATTGTTTTTTGTAGTTGAGTAGTATTCCATGGTATACATACACCACATTTTATTAATCCACTCATATATTGATGGGCATTTGAGTTGTTTCCACATCTTTGCAATTGTAAATTGTGCTGCTATAAACATCCAGGTGCAGATGTCTTTATTACATTATGTGTTTTTTTCCTTTGGGTAGATGCCTAGTAGTGGGATTGCTGCATCAAATGGTATTTCTATTTTTAGCTCTTTGAGGTATCTCCAAATTACTTTCCACAGACGTACTAATTTGCAGTCCCACTAGCAGTGTAAGAGTGTTTCAATCTCTCCACATCCATGTCAGCATTTGTTATTTTGGAACTTTTTGATAGAACCATTCTCACTGGAGTTAGGTGATATCACATTGTAGTTTTGATTTGCATTTCCCTAATGATTAGAGATGTTGAGCACTTTTTTACATGTGTGCTGGCCATTAGATTGTCTTCTTTTGAAAAGTTTCTGTTCATGTCCTTTGCCCATTTATTGATGAGGCTGTTTGATTTTTTTCTTGTTGATTTTCTTAAGTTCTATATAGATTCTTGTTATCAGCCCTTTATCAGATGTGTAGAGAGAAAATATTTTCTCCCATTCTGTAGGTTGTCTATTGACTCTAATGATAGTTTCCTTGGCTGTGCAGAAGCTTTTTGATTTGTTTAAGCCATGTCGCATTTGTTTTTGTTGCTGCTGTGATTTCTGTGGGGATCTTCTTCATAAATTCTTTACCTAGGACAATGTCTAAAAGAGCCTTCCCGACATTTTCTTCCAGAATTCTTAAGTTTTTGTACCTTAAGTTTAAGTCTGTTATCCAGTGTGAGTTGATTTTTGTGAAACATGAGAAGTGGGGACCCAGTTTCAATCTTCCGCATGTGGATATCCAGTTTTCCCAGCACCACTTATTGAATAGGAATCCTTTTCCCCAATGTATACTTTTGTCTGCTTTATCGAAGATTAGATGACAATAATCGGATGGTTTCATATCTGGGATCTCCGTTCCATTCCAAAGGTGCATATCTCTGTTCTTGTGCCAGTACCATGTTGCTTTGATTACTAGAGGCTTGTAATAAAGATTGAAGTCTGCAAGACTGATGCCTCCCAATTTGTTCTTTTTGCTTAAGATTGCTTTGGATATACAAGGTCTTCTCTGGTTCCAAACAAAGCGTAGAATTATTTTTTCTAAATCTGTAAAGAATGATGGTGAAATTTTGGTAGGGATTGCATTAATTCTGTAGATAACTTTAGGTAGAATGGACATTTTAACAATATTGATTCTAGCAATCCACGAGCACGGTAGGGATTCCCATCTGTGCACATCTTCTACAATTTTTTTTCTCAGTGTTTCATAGTTCTCCCTATAAATATCTCTCACCTAGGCTGGGTGGGGTGGCTCACGCCTGTAATCCTAGCACTCTGGGAGGCTGAGGTGGGTGGATTGTTTGAGCTCAGGAGCTTGAGACCAGCCTGAGCAAGAGCGAGATCCTGTCTCTACTAAAAATAGAAAGAAATTAGCTGGAAAACTAAAAATATATATAGAAAAAATTAGTCAGACATGGTGGCACATGCCTGCAGTCCCAGCTACTTGGGAGGCTGAGGCACCAGTATGGCTTGAGCCCAGGAGTTTGAGGTTGCTGTGAGCTAGGCTGACGCCACGGCACTCTACCCTGGGCAACAGAGTAAGACTCTGTCTCAAAAAAAAAAAACAAAAAAAAAAAACAAAAACCTCTCATCTCCTTGTTAAATATATTCCCAGATATTCAATTTTCTTTGATGCTATTGTGAAAGGTGTTGCATCCTTGATTTGATTTTCAGCTTGACTCTTATTGGTGTATATGAATGCCACTGATTTGCGTGCATTAATTTTGAATCCTGACACTTTACTGAATCCATTTATCAATTCTGGGAGTCTCTTGGTTGAATCCTTGGGATTTTCTAGGTATACTAGCATATCGTCAACAAAGAGTGAGAGTTTGACCTCTTCTGCCCCCATTCAGACACCCTCAATTCACTTCTCTTATCTGATTGCTTTGGCAAGGACTTCCAGCACTACGTTGGATAGAAGTGGAGATAGTGGGCAACCTTGCCTGATTCCAATTCTAAGCAAGAATGCTTTCAATTTTTCCCCATTTAATATGATATTGGCTGTGGGTTTATCATAGATGGTCTTAATAATTTTAAGGAATGTCTCATCTATGCCTATTTTGTTAATGGTTTTTATCATAAAAGTGTGCTGGATTTTATCAAATGTTTTTTTCTGCATCTGTTGAGAGAATCACATGGTCTTTGTTCTTGCTTTTATTTGTGTGGTGAATTACATTTATAGATTTGCATATGTTGAACCAGCCTTGTATCTCTGGGATAAAGCCCACCTGGTCATGATGAATTATTGTTTTGATGTGCTGTTGGAATCGGTTTGCTAAGATTTTGTTGAGGATTTTTGCATCTATATTCATAAGGGATATTGGTCTGTAGGTTTCTTTTTTTGTTACATCCTTTCCTGTCTTTGGTATCAAGGTGATATTGGCTTTGTAGAATGAGTTGGGGAGGATACCATCCTTCTCAATGTTTTGGAATAATTTCTGCATACAAGTATGAGTTCTTCTTTGTATGTTTGGTAAAATTCAGGTGTGATCCATCTGGTCCAGGACTTTTTTTTTTTGGAAGGTTTTTTTATTGCTGTTCCAATGTCTGTACTTGATATTGGTTTGTTCAGAAATTCCATTTCCTCCTGATTGAGCTTAGGGAGGTTGTGTGTTGTGAAGAATTTGGCCATTTCCTCCACAATTTGTAGTTTTTGGGCATATAGATTTTTATAATATTCAAAGATAATGTTTTGTATTTCCATGATGTCTATAGTGACCTCTCCTTTTTAATTTCTGATTGAGTTTGTTAAAGTCCTTTCCTTTCTAGTTCTTGTCAATCTAACAAGAGGACTATCAACTTTGTTTATCTTTTTGAAAAAACAGCTTTTGATTTTATTGATCTTCTGTATAGTTCATGTAAGTTATCTAATTTGTTGACATACAATTGTTTATAGTATGCCCTTATAATTCTTTTTACTTCTGTAAGATTGGTAATTATGTCTTCTCTTTCATTCCTGTTTTAATAATTTGAGTCTTCTCTCTCTCTCCCTTTTTTTTTGGTCAGTCTATCTATAGGTTTGTCAATTTGTTTGATCTTTTTAAAGAATCAACTTTGGTTTTGTTGATTTTGTTTTTATATTCTCTGTTTTATTAATTTCCATTTTAATTTTTTTTCTTTTTTCTGTTTGATTAGGATGGAGTTTGTTATTCTTTTTCTAGGATATTGTTTTTTAATCAGAAAAAAGAGAATAATATTATCTGCTTCAAAATGTTGTTGCAAGGATTAAATAAAATTTGTGCCTGGCATGTAGTAGGTACTCAATAAATATTAGTTCCTTTCTTTATTTATTCACCCTTGTTGTTTTGGGCCCTTAAATTCAGCCTGTTGATACCAATTTGAATTTTGACATTGTCATCAGAGGGCACTGGCTAAGCTGCTCAGCTGTGTGTCATCTGTAAATCCAATAAAAGATGATTCCAACACCTACATCCAAGACATGGATGAAAACCGTGGAGCGGGGCAGAAACTGATGTCATGCCACTGTAGACCTTGCCCAGATGGGATGATGATCCATTAGTCAATGCTTTTTGGGCACAGTGGTTTAGTAATAAGTCCACCCGGCTGTCCACATTTGTCCCTGTCAAACACTGTGTTGTCTTTGGCAGTTCCCAGGTCCTTCATCCCTACAGTGGGCTGCTGGCTTCACCCATCTGTCATCTGTGCTCCTCCAGAGGTGTGGGAGATTAGATTATTGAAATCGGATTTTCACCCCTCCCCACATCCACACTCTTACCATAGCCTCCTTATGAGTGGAATGTATTTTCCACCCCTGTCTTTGAAACTGGCCATTTGATTTGCTTTGGCTAGTGGCAAGTAGATAAAAGCCACAGTGTGCTGGTTCTAAGCCTTAAGTCTTAAGCGACCTCACATGTTACTGTTCTCCCTCTGTACCCCTGCCATCACCTTGAGAAGAACATGCCTCGGCTAGTGCTCCGGTCCAAAGGAAGATGAGAAATGCATGTAACAAAACTAGGCCCACAATTCTAAAGCACAAAGCAGAGCCTTTCTAGTCTATCTGCAGATCCTTGCGAATAAATGAAAGTTGTTTCAAGCCAAAAAGTTTTGGGCTGGTGAGTTGCACAACATTACTGGAGCAATAGGTGATCAAATACCAGGTAAGATCCACATGAAGGCTGTGCATGTGGTATTTTATCAGATGTGAGAAGGGATGGTAGAACCACCTTAAAGCTGAGACTCTGCTCTGAGCTACTGAAGAGAGCTTTGGACTAAAGATGGTTAGGAAGAGTTTGATCCTGGCCCAACAATCTTGGGGCAGCTCCCACTTCTCTCTACCTATAACATAAGGTCCTCCCACTAGCACAGTCGTTCTCTGCCATTTTTCTGGGGGTGGTGTATATCTGGTGGGCAATGGCCATATGTAAGATGTATTTCCTCCACAAGGGTCAGATTTTGACAAAACTCTCAAAGGTTATTCTGGGGAAGTAAGTCACTACAATGATTTACAACCACAACGACTAGCGGTGCTGCAGTAAAGGCTGCTCACACAGGGCTAGACTAGTGCTCAGATCTTAAGGGACACGGGTGGTGTGGAAGTCAAGCATTCCTACAGGTTTTTCCACCACTTGTTTTTCCACACAAGAAGGTAGGGGAGTGAGAAGGCGATTCCCCAGGAAGTGAGTGAAGCTTCAACTTCAGGCCCCTCACTCACCAGGACACTTCGAAGAACACAGGAGGAGCTTTGGGAACGCACTCACATAGTTCTCTGTTTTTGTAGAATTTGCAAAGGTAAGCGGTTTTAACTGCAATCATAATGTCACTGTCACTGTCTGTTCTCACTTCGGCTCTGTCAAATGTCTCCTTGTGTCAGGTAGCATTGGAGTGGCCAAGAGCTTTTCTGGTATCTGCTAAGGAGGCTCGAGTTGGGACATGCTCAGTTTAGGTTTAGTGGGATATATTTCTGGAGTTTGCATCACTTTCAAGGATAAGTCACTGCTGGCCATGCTGCTTTAGGAATGGCTTCCAAAAATAAGTCTTACTGCCCACTCTACAAACTCTCTCAGCATTATGACATAATGTGCCCATTGGCACACAGCTCTAGAAGTAGGTGGGTAATGTAGGAGAAGCAAAGCTTGAAATGTGCAGAACCTGTGGTATTCTATGTGATAATCTTCTGATTATTAGGCACATAAAGTCACAGGTGACGGATCCAGTTCCCATCAATGCCTAGTCAAACCAGAATAGTTCACTTATACATTAACATACTCAATAGGGCAGAAAGTACAATCATAATCATACCATATATCCTCTTTTCATTTTTTTGATGGTAATAATGTAAAATAGAATTAATTAGAATTCCTAGGCTTATAGCAGTTTTTCAAGCCACAAATACAACTGCAATAACTCATATATGAAAAAAACTTTCTGGTTTTCCTACATTTGACAACAATCCTAAAAATGTACAACATTATGAATAATGAGGGGTGAAGCTAAAAGAAACTTTTCTAAACTATCAATAACTTAAAACAAATTTCAACCAACTGATCTACAGGAACGGGTGAATTCCCACCTCTTCTCTTTAGAGAAAATATTACAAAATCATTTTCATATGAAGACTTAAAGAGTATGCAGCCAAAAACTGTAGGAAAAAAAAAGCATTATAGGGGCATGTCAGGTAGTAAAGTATTATTTTTTTAAAAAATTATATTATTTTTCTGGATTTTGGGATGTATGTGCATTTGTCATTATTTTGTAATATGGAATTATCACCATTGATAATCAATTATTGTCTATCAATTATTGTCTATAATTTCTTTTCTCATTCTAAATATTCATTTTGCACCTAATTTTGTATATGTAATTTTGTAATTTTTTTCCTTTTAAAATGTGCCCTCAAATTGTATAGGTTTCAGAAACCAGGAAATTTTCTTCTGCCCCTGTCTGGAAGAGGCCACATTCCAATGCCTATGAGGGGCTGGCAGTACCTTCCCTGAGGAAGTGGTGTGGCCTCTCAGGAACTCACAGTGTCTCCTAAAGAGCCCTCCCCACTGAAGAACTGACATGTAGAAGTGCCAGTTCCAGGCTGCCAGGTTTTTACTTTTCCAAGAGAAGCTGACAATGTGGAGTTTTATGTGCACTCTTCTGAGTTTTAAAAGTTAATACCTACATATTGCATGGGCTTCCATTTTGCACCTTCTCTTATGATAACTTTACTTTGTTTTAATTTAGTTTGTAAAACGTAAGTGATTCGTAAGCGCCAGAAATTTATTGCTAATAACAGTTACTTGCCATGGGCCTGGCGGTGACACCAGAAGGATAGGACACTGTGGCAGAGGCAGGGCCTCAGAGTTGCTAGGGTCTTGTTAGGCTCGTTGCTTCAGGGTCTCCCTCTGGCAGGCTCCTTGCTACCTGGCATTGGTTTGGATGAGGAAGGACCCCAAACTGCGGTGGTCACGAGGCTCTCCCAGCCCTAAGCAGGCCAGGAAGCTCAGAAGAGCAAGGGCAGCAGAGGTCACAGCCACCAGAGCTGGACCAGTGTCCTCTGTGGCCCTGAAGGACAGGAGTCTGTAGAGGACCGGGGATTGCAAGAGTTAACGTGATAATGTCTGTTGATTATTTTAAGCCACATGGAGGAAAAATACATTATAAATAGCAAGGGCCATAACAGATTCAAAGGGTAAGTATATTGATAGCCTTTTTCCTCTTCCTAAGATTTCTGATGTTTCAAAACAAGATTATTTCGGGAGCGCGTCTATTTTAATTCAAAAGATTCTTCTTTAAACACGTTCCATGGTGAGAGAATCCGTCTCCTTCTTGCTCTCCTCTGGCTTTTTCCACGGAAAGGCAGAGCTCTGGTTTCACACACCTCGTGCCGGCCTCGAGCCTTTCAAAACCTTCCCGGAGGCTGCCCGGCCACCGTGCACATTAGCAAAGGCCTGGCTTTGGGTTGAGCTTGACATTTTAATCCCCCAGAATCCTCCTTGTTTACCACCTGACAGCAGGCTTCATTTGGAACGAGGTACTTTGTAACTTCCAGCTCCTAAACTGGACACACACACACACACACACACACACACACACACACACACACAGAGCAAGAATGTGCCCTGATATTATGGGATGGCTGAGCGGCCGGCCTCTCTCTCTCTCTCTTCCTCCCCCTTCCATGCCCTGCAACATACCGTACCAGGGGATGCTAAGGGGCTGGCAGGGAGAAAGCTTGACCTGAAAACAAGTATCAGTCAATAAAAGGACTTTAGACTTTTCTGGAGAAGGCTCGGGATCTTGGCCATGGCTGGTCCTGGGCCTTGACAAGCCGGCATTTCTTCACCCATACGACATAACTTCCCCTGCCCCACAGCCTCAGCCTCCAGTGCCAGATGCTGAAGTCAGGCAGGCGGCTCAGATTCCTGCGGCTCCTGTTGCTCTCACTGGGATTAGCACAGGGCACGGCCAGCCGGAGCATGGGGCTAGCATGGCCTTCTCCTTTTCCAGCCTGGCTGCAGTTATGTCTTTGCAAGCACTTATTTTTTAAAATCTACTTTTGATGTCTTGCAGACATGTCTTCCTCATGGTCTCTCCCTCTCTCCCCACCTTGTCTGTCTCTCCTCCTTTACCCTGCCCACTCATCGTCCTCATATTTGAGACTGTCTGCTCAGAGGCTGATTTCTACTGAGATTGGAAATCGGATAAATGGTTCCAACAGAGGAAATAAAGGTACTGCCACCATCTTGGAGTTCTCCTTAAACCATGAAGCCCGGTTTGCAAAGGTCAGGGGGAAGGAGGTTCTCTGTTTCCAGAATGGCAAAGAAGTCCCCATTTAATAGGGGGAGGAGGAGAATAAACCCATTTTCCTCTCTCAGTGTGAGCTATTTAATGAAGATGAATTAAGATTTAACAGTGTTAATACTATTGAATTATGAGTTTGATTAAGGTGGGTGATCAGTTAGCAAAAACACAAGCCTAGGAGACTAGTTGTTTATGTGTTCAGCAAATACAAATTGATGATTCTCCTCTCCTGTGGATCTGGGTGACTTTGACAAGGCCTTGGCAATTCATTTGTCCTAAATGCATGGCTGCAACATTTCACCAGTAAGCATGGAATGCATGCAAGTAGGCTGACGAAGGAAAAAGTCCACATTTTGTATAACGAAAAGAGTCGATTAAATGTGGAGGCATGACAGAGGGCAGGATTCTCAAATGTTATAAACAAATTCCTTGTTGTGAAGTCAACGCATGGATTTCTTAAGTGGAAATATGCATACAGCAGTGTAAAAATGCCTTTGGATGTTCCTGGGTAAAATGCTATGACACCTAGGATTTGCCTAAAATACTCCAGCAAAACAAAAACAAATACAAAAAGTACTTGTATGTATGTTTTGGAGAATAAACAGATAAACAGATAAAACAACATTGTCCAAATGTTTAGAATTATTAAAATTGGGTGATGGGAATATGAGTGTTCATTGTACTATTTTTTCTACTTTTGTGTCTGTTGGAAATTTTCTGCACTATCAATCTTCCCTATACCTCCAGAAAAATTCCTTAGAAATAATTAGATAAACTATGAAGTGAAAGACAAACAGAGATATTCAAAATTTGAAAAGAGAAGATATAGAAGAAAAACATGAAGGCCCAAGTAGATAGATGGATGAAGTAAGTATATGAGCACACAACAGGTAAAAAAAACAATCATGTCTAATAAAATTTGAAAATCTGTTCAATCTCACTAGAACAATTAAAGAAATTTAAATGAAAGCAGTTGGATGTTTTTTCTCTGCCCACGTAATGAGCAAAGATTTAAAGAGTAAGCGTTCCTGATTTCAGTGAACGTCTCTGCCCGGCCTCCCCTAGGCAGCTGCTGAGAGTGCATACTGGGACAACTTTTTGGAAGGCAAATTAGCAGTGTGATTTCAACAACCTTAAATTTTTTCCTACCCATTGAGCAGTAATTCCGCTTCTAGGAATTTCACCTAAGGAGACGAGTAAAGATATGCTCAGTGATTTGTGACTGATGTATATGGATGACTGTGTTAGCAGTATTTAGAGGACTAAAAACAACTGGAAATCACCCGAATGCCCCCAAATAAGCAACTACCTAAATAATTTTCAGGTAATTAATTTGTTCATTTATTCAACAATCATTTATCAAGATCCCTGTACATGCCAGACACAGGGGACACAAAGATGAATGAGGCACAGCCCTTCTTCTGAAGGAGTTGACAGGGCTGCGGAGACAGGGACAGGAGACAGGTGACAAAGGCCATTTATGTGATGGAGCATACTGCAGACATTGAAAATAGAAGTTGCAAGGGATGGCTTTGCTTTAAGGTAAACACAAGATAAAAAATTGTATTTATTGCCCTACATAAAAATATTTACATAAAAATATAAAGATTGATAAGCAATATGCAAAATGTTAACAGATTTATCTCTGAATGCTGTCATAATGGGTGATTATTTTTTACTCAGGCTTTTCTTTAACTTACAAATTTGTCTCTAATCAAAATATATAATTTATAATTAGAAAAAATAATGATAAAAGAGAAGAGTGCTACATTTAATGAATGCTTATTATATATATGCCAGGTAGATTTCTGGGCACTGGACACAGACAGACACACACACATACATACATACAATAAACACATACTACATACACAGCCTTCATCTCACAACTTTAAGTGGCAGACTTTATTTTTAATTTTTAAAAATGTTGAACTTTTAATTTTTATTTTTTAATCAGTTTATGTATTCATATGATCCCCAAATCAAAACACTATAAAATGGCATATAGAGAAAAATCTCATTTCCAGCCTTACCCTGAACCACTTATGTTTTGCTACCACCATCCCCCATCCTCACACCAGATGTAACCACTTTTATTAAGTTTTTGTATGTTGTTTATGTAAAATAAGCAAATAAAATATATTTTTACATTCCTCCTTTCTTACACAAAAGGTAGCATGTTATACATACTGTTTCCCGTGTTCTTTCTCTCAATAAAATAAAGTCTGCCTCTTATAGTCGTGAAGAATAAAGAACTTTCCCATTTTTAGTTGCCTGCAGAGTATACCACTTCATGTCTGTGCTGTAATCTGGTTTATTAGTACCTAGTTCCACTGCAAATGAGGTTGCAATTTTTGTCTTTTAATGTATACGGCTTCTAAAAGGGTAAGGGTCTGGTTCAAATATGAAGTTTGCAGATTTTTCCCCCATTTGTCTGAATGGTTTCTCATAGAATAAGATCCAGTTCAAAGAAGCATCTTTGATTAGTTCCATTTTATAAAAGAGGAATAGAAGTTGCAGAATCTCAGTGAATTGGCCAAGGTCACACTGCTAGTAAACGAATGACCGAGGCCCCAAACCCAAGCTGGTCAGGGCCAGAGCCCATGCTCTTCCCACTCAGAGCTGTGCTGACAGAAAACCATCACAGACACAATGCAAGGATGTACAGGGAACTTAGAGTTTTGTACAAAATGGTAAATTAGTAGCTTATTGTAATTAGTTTGGGATAGGAGAAGAGACAATGGAGACCTCTGACTAATTGTGAGCAGGAAAACTCATTGGTAAGGATTGGGGAGGTGATGATCAAAAGATCCAGGAGGACTTTGGCAGTGATTTTGAGTAAGGGAATATGCCCTGGAATCCACACATATTGGAATTGAGAAATTGATTATTTCTGAGCAAGGGAAGTCCTATGTGCACAACTGCTTAGCAGCCTTTCCTTTAGCTCAGGGAGATGACAATGTCTGGCCATGATCCTTCAGTGTGGGGTTTTTCTGGTTTTTTTCAGCTTCTGAAGCCCGACCTTGGCAGAAGGTCTGGGTGAGGGGGTGGGGCAGGTTGTTTTGGGCTTGTAGGCAAGGTAGCCACATGGGAGTTCTAGGATGTTGGCTCCATTAGTCCAAAAAGTACATGGGAACAGTGTCCTTATTCCTTAGATTAAATGCTAAAACGGGCCCTGAGAAAGTGCTGGCAAGTAAAGAGATGATGAGTCTGTATCCAATGGGGGAACACACATTTCTAATACTTCTCAGCTTCATTCAACAGGGACAGGTTAGGGTCTTACACGGAAGAGCAACCTTGGTTTCCTCCACTCTCCAGTAAAATGAATGGGTAAGACTGATCCACAGGGTAGAGTTGCCAGATAAAATTTAGGACACCCAGTTATATTTGAATCTCAGGTAAACAATGTGCAATTTTTCAGTATATTATCTCATGCAATATTTTTATTTGCTAAATCTTGCAACCCTACTATATTGGCTCAGCTCAGACACTCCTGCCAGCATTCATTTTTATTTACTCATCACAAGTAAAAATATTTGGGGGAGATGGGTTGAGGAAGTTGTTCCATACATTTATTATGGCTGTTGGTAAATACACCTGGTTATAACAACAACAGAATTTCCATATATGTATTATTTATTTATTTATCCATCTATATACTAAATTATCTCCAAATAATTTTTAGATTACAGAAGTCAAATATGTTCATTGTGGGAAAAATAGAAATAAATAGTGTGTATACATATACGTAAACACAAGTATTTAAGAATACATTTAATTTTACTTGAATCTGATAGAAGAAAACATTACAGTGCAAATAATAGAACTACTAAACTCAAGATAAATGTTTTTTCACAACGAAAGAAATCAGTTCCTTAAAAAAATCTATAAACTTAAAAAAAATAAAAGCAATAAAAGTAGAGTAAATATAAAGTATATGGGAAATGTGCTTTATAATATCAATAATATGGAAAAATTATTTTATATAAATATGTCTAGAATCACAATATAAAAGTGCCAAACTCTAGTCAAAAGATAGAATTATCATACTTGTTATTCTTTACTTGTTCTATTATTTGTCCATTACTTGCTCATTATACCTCAATTAAACTGGAGGGGAGGAATCTATATATATTCTGCTTGTAAGAGCCACATTAAAGTAAAAGGATATGAACAGGCTCAAAATAAAAGGATGGAAAAAGATATTTGCCAGGTAAAATAACCAAAACAAAGTTGGTATAGCTATATTAGTATCAGATTTTTTAAAAAGGTGAAAAGAGTCAAGATATAATGATATAATCTTCAATTTACTGGTAAGAAATAATCACTATAAACATAAATAACATAGGCTGAAAATACATAAAGCAGAATTTGATAGACTAGCAAGGAAAAATTGACAAATACACATCACACTGGGAAATTTGTGACATACCTCCCTCAGTAATTCACAGTTCAATCAAATACAAATTTTTAAGGATGTGAACAATATCATTAAAATACTTGACAGTGAACATATGTATAAAATCCTATAGTGGAAAATTGGAACATACACATTATTCTTAAGCACACAAGAATCATATATAAAAACTAAGCAAAAAGTAGGCCATTAACTAGGTCTCTATACATTTCAAAGAATCAATAACACCACATATCTGATCCCAATGAAATAAAATGAGAAACAAATAAATAAAAATAATTTTAAAATCCTATACATTTTGAAATTTAAAAACCACTGTTCCAAATAACTCATAGGTAAAAAGATAAATCAAAACAGACTTTTAAAATACCTAGAATGGGGGTGGGCTTCCAAGTCTGAAAAATAATGGCAGCAGCCTGAATCTGTTTAGCTCTATAACTCATCTCCAAAGTCAGTAATCAAGAGGGCAAGCAAATAATACCATCCAAGGCTCACACCTTCATGTAACTAGGAGACAGAGGCTACTACAAACTTAAACTCACTACGAGTTGAAAAATAAGCACCACATTCCAATGGTGCTTCTGTCACTGCTGAAAATCTGTAGGTAGGAGAGTAGAGAAGGGGGAGACTTAAGAAAATCTGTGGAAAGGGAAAAAGGAAGAACATGGCATAGACCAAGCACATACAAAATCATTTCCAGAAAAAGAAAGCCTGACAATAAGTGTCAAAATACTGAATACAGGTCTGTAATATGGTTGTTCTTAGCATCATCCAAAGGGAAAGGGGCTTGAAAATAATCAGGGCTGGAAATGACAGCCTCAGAGAAGCAGAGCTCTCAGGAGATAATCAAATAATCAAATAAATAGGGATGAGTAATGTCCCTTGTAGATGTGGCAGTGAGGGGAAAGTAAGAAAGAAAGGAAAAGCACTGACCCTGCACAGGTGAAAAGGGAACAAGGTATTCCAGCCCTTTTTATTTCTCTCATCATCTAAAAAGAAACTGCACTTCAGTAAACTGACAGAAGAGGGTACTCTTAAACTATAAACCCTGTCCACACGAGGCTTAGCAAGAGACAAAACTAAAAAGTAAATCAAACTAATACTAAAAGACTGCTAGCAGATAAAAATTTTCCCCCTAACAAATACCAACAAAGTATAAAAAAGCTGATAATACAAAGTTCCATTCTAAATTAAATACACTTAAAATTGCATTTGGAGACTTTAAAAAGCTAGAATTAGAAATTCCAAAACTAAAAACAGAAATGAACAAAACATGAGAAGAAATGCAATGAGAGTTGACCAAACTCAGGAAAGAAATTGAAGAAATTTCAGAGATATCGATTTCAGAGATAAAGAATAACTTCTAATTGTGCAAGAAGAAATATATTCAAATGAAAATTTAAAAAGAAATAGAGAAAGATAGAATACAAAATAATGAAAATGAAATAATGAAAGAAGTAAAATGGTTCTGGGAGAAAGTGACTGAAATGGAAGATCAGCAAAGAGGGTTTAGCCTACATATAATTGGAGTCAAGGCAAGAAATAAAAAAAGCCAGAGGAACAAAAGAAATATTTAAATCTGTATCCAAGAAAACTTTCCAGAAATGAAAGTAAATTAAATAACAATATTAAAAGCGTTCATCATGTTCTTGAGAACAAGAATAGCAATAGCAGTTCCCAGTGCCCAAAGTATTATTATTTTTATACTGGCTCCCTGAGCCCCAGGATTCACAGGGTGATATAAAGAGGGCCATATGACACCAGTACAGTGTTACAGGAGACAACCCCGAGCTTAGGTAACCCAAATATTTTATTAATGTAATAAGTAGGAAGCATACTTTCCCTTTGCTCCATTATACAAGACAGTAAGCATGTCTTCTCTTTGTCGTGGAGATGACACTACCTCCATCTTCTGAGGCTGACTTCTATTAAAACTCCCTTGAAAAGATAGCCTGAACAAATGATAGTCAGTGCCTCACTTGCAATATGTATAGAACATGAGCAATCTGTGGAGAATTGCCTTGGAAATTTGTTCCAGAATGATCAAATTTGAAATCTGCAACATATACTAGTAAAACTATTAGACTTTAAACACAAAGAAAATTCTCAGGGCTTCCAGGCAAAACTATCAAATTACTTAACTATGTAAGAAAATTGAGCTTTCATCAGTCTTCTCAAGAATAACATAAAAAGGAAAGCAGCAATGGAATGATATTATTTGGAAGCAGAGTCACTGCAGATATAATCAATTAAGGTAAGGTCATACTGGAGTATGATGTAGGTAACATGACTGCATCTTCTTTGGCTTTCAGCCTCACAACAACACTGTAACTATGTTTTTTAAAAATATCCATTGTCTGAAATCCTTGACTTTTAGAAGAAATTTAAAAAAAGAAAAAAATAAAAATATCCATTGTCGTCTCATGAGTCTACAAATTTAGTGGCTTTCCATCTTTTCCATAACTTCATCATGGCACTATAGATGTTTACTTATAGCTAATTGCACTTTAGCACTTTCCGGAGCAGCCTCATATTCAGATCAATGAATTTCCTTTTCCTTTTTCTGGATTGTTGGTTCATTAACATTGAACTTACAGGCAACAACACTGTAACTCGTGCCTGAAGGAATCTCATCTAACACATGTATTTTCTCCCTAAGGCATGTCACAGCCTTCTTAGGAAAACTAGACAGCACTTTAACACTGTACTTGGAGGCTGTTTTAAATAAAAAATTCAAAAAAAAAAAAACAAAAACAAAAACAGAAAATTCACCAAGAAAAAGCCACTAAATATGAAAAATATGTTACTAAATAGATTGCAAAAAAGATATTTGTTTACAGTATCAGAGTTGAAACAAGAAAGCAGAGCATGACTTGTTCAACCTCAGCCGGGAATGTACATGTTGGGGAACTCAAATTTTTCACCACTGTGCGCATGTCCACAAATGACCATGAAAACACTTCAGGTATTGATTTTGGGATTACAAACACATTTTTAGTGAGCAGGAGAATTTGCAAATACACAATCTGCAAATAATGAAGATCAATTTCAGCTGAATCAGTAATTTAAAATCTATCGATTAAAATAATCTAAAACAAAAAAAGCAAAACCAAGTTCAAGCGATTTAATAGGCAAGTCTACCAAGCTTTTCTGTAATATTAACTGCTTCAGAGAAAAGGGTGGGGAAAAAAGGACTAATGGCCCAATCCAATTTAGGAGACTGGTATTACCTTAATACTAAATAAAGTAAGGACAGTACCAGAAAGGAAAACTACAGGCTAGGAGCACCCAGGAAAATAGATAAGAATTTTAAATGAAATACTAGAAATCTGAATCCAATCTTAAGTAGGAAAACAACAAAACACAATCAAGTTAGTTTTATCCTAGGAATGCATGACTGACAATGTTATAAAATTATTCATGAACTTCACTATAGTAACAGATTAAAGGGGTAGAAAGTATATAATCATCATCCATATATTTTAAAAAACTATGGAAATCATACAGAACATGTATGTATGTTCAAAACACCTATTGGAAGCATCATGCAGTTTGGTGAAATATTAGCAGGAACATTTAAAATTAGGAATGGGAAAAGGTTGACTATATTCATAGTTTTATTCAACATTTTACTGGAGGTCCTGGCTCACACATTAAATAAGACCAGAAAAAGAACAGGTAGATAAATTGTTGTAAAGGAAGAAAAGAAAATTATTATTTGAAAGTAATGTGATTATCTACATGGAAACATTAGAATTATTAATAATATGGTGGATGATTGTTGGACATAAGGTCAACGCACAATAATTAAATGCATTTCTATTTACCAGCAATGAATAGTCAGAAAATACATTTTAAAAAAATACCATTTGCAGCAGCAGCAACAACAAAAATGTAACATATAAAAGAATAAATTTAAGAATGAATGTTTGTGACCTTTCTGAAGAAATTATTAAACTTTATTGAAAGACATTGAAAGGTTCCTAAATAAATGGAGTAATATATCACATTCATGGATAGGAAAACCCAGTATCATAAATATAAATTCTCCCCAAAGTATCCTATAAATCAAAATCTTTATAGGGTTTACTTTGGAGTTTGCCAACCTGATTGTAAAATTTACACGAAAGAACATTCATCCCGGATGATGGGATAAGAATGGGCCAAGAATAGTCAAGCTGATTTTGAGAAAGAATAAGTGGTGGCAACTCGTCCTAGCAGGTAACAAAAATTCTTAAAAAGCTATAATAATAGAGATAATGTATAGTTGGTGTGGGGCTGAACAAATAGACCAATGAAACATGTAGCTCAGAAACAGAGCCACCCATATGGGAAACTTGTTTTATGATAGAAGTGACATTGTTGATCAATGGAAGAAGGAAAGTCTATTAAATTAATAATATGGGATCAATTGCTATTTTCATAGAAACAAAATAAAATTGAATTCTTACTTGACAATATAATAAAAAACTATTCTAGGTGTATTTAAGATAAAAATGGAAAAGCACAGCATTAAATATTTTGAAGACAATATAGAGAAATTTTTATGGCCTTAGAATTGGGAAGGATTTCTTCTGCAAAATATTATATAATAAGCACAAAATCTAATGGGAAAGTTTGGTGAATTTGACTCTATTACAAGTAAAATCTTGACTTGCAATTATCAAAAGATCACACAAAAGTAAACTAAAAAGCCAGAGAAGATATTAATATTTGTAACAGATCAACCGATAAAGGATTCATATCCAGATCATATAAATAGCTTCTACAAACCAAAAAGATAATCCAATAAAAATAGACAAAATATATAAATAAGTAATCTACAAAAGAGGAAAGTAAATGGACAATGAATATGTGAAAAGATGCTCAACCTTACTGGTAGTCAAATCATTCAATTATCTCTTGTTGCCTAATAAACTATTCAAAACTTAATAGCTTAAAAAAAACATTATTTTACTATTTTTCACTACTCTGTGGGTTAGAAATTTGGGAAGGGCTTAGTGGGGACAGCTTATCTCTGCTCCACACGTTGTCTACTGGATCTGGAGGTGCAATATGGCTCCTTCACTCCTATGTCCGGCACTTAACTTGGATGATTAACAGCTAGGGGCAAGCTGGAATGGCATGGTGGGGTTTGTATGACTGGGGCCTCTCTTCTCAGGGGTTTTGGCTAGGTTTCTCAGTTCTCCTCCATGCGGTCTCAGGGCCACTCCTTCTCCATGTCACCTCTCGACATGGCCTCTCACCATGGTTTTAAGACGTACATGGACGTCTTACTTCAGAACTGGAGATTCCCAAGAGTGCAAAAGTAGAAAATGGCAGGCTTTCTTAAGGCTTAGGCCCAGCTCTGTTCTTACGTCACTTCTGCCATATTCTATTGGTTAAAGCAAATCACAGGGACAGCCCAGGCTGTAGAGGGGTTTACATCAGGGCAAGAATGTTGTCAGGTGTAATTCATTGAAGGTCACCAAATTAGCAGTCTACCACATAAAAAATGCACAATAAAATTGTAATCAGATAAAATTTCACACCATCGGATTGGAAAAAATTATAAAGAATATTAAGAATTATTGAGGATGTGAAGTCATTGAAACACTTACACACCATTGCTGTGAATATAAGTTGTTCAGTTGCTTAACAAGTGATTCTAAATCTGAAGACATGTGTACCCTATGACCCATCAAATTCTACCCCTAAGCAATCAAGAATCTCATATACATTTACCAGAAGATTAGAAATGTTCACAGTAGCATATTTGTAATAGCAAACATCTGGAAACAATCTACATGTTCATCAACAGAAAAAGTGATTCTGTACTTTACCTACTATAAAATGATAAAGTTAATGAGCTTAGTTACACACATTAACGGGGATGACTCTCAGAGACATAATGTTGAGCAAAGACAACAATTTACGGGATACACATGTACAATATGATACTATACATACAAACTTTAAAAACATGCAAAACAATACTATATTTTGCTAAGGGACACAAAAATGCATAGTGAAATTGAATCATGAGAATGCTAAACACAAAATCCAGGTTTTGGTTATAGGGGTAGGAGCAGACACTCAAGAAGAGGTACAAAAATTGTACACAAATTACACTAAGTAATTCAGTAGCTGGGTGAAGTATTTTTTAATGATGTGTTTCAAGTGTTAGACAATGCCCATCACCTCTTGCTATGACAGATGAGGAAACTGGTGTACCTGCTCTTCTTCTACCTTCCTTTTCCTTGCAGAGGGGAGGATAAGAGTCACCTTCAAGCTGCCTCAGGGGAACTTCATCCTCTGTCCTCCACTCACCTGCAGATTGCTGTCCCCTGGGCCAGATGACGGAAGTAGAAGATGGAGCATCTGGTGCTCAGATTCCCAAGTTACTCTCTGGGAGTCTGTAATCCTCCCACCTCTGGGTGCTCTGGGTGCACAGCCCAGTGCCTTCTTGCAGAGACTGGCCTCTGTCTTGCTCTTCCCTCTCCCGCTCAGCCATCGTGTATTGGGAGGTGGAGGGGGATCACATGTTCTTTCTCTCCTTTCCTGCCCTACATCCAGACCTTAGCTCCTTACTACTCAGAGTGCCGTCTGCTTGCCAGCAGCCTCAACATCCCCACGTTATTCGACACATTGAAGTTGACAAACACCGCTTTAGGACTCAAAGCCAAAGATTTATCCTTTGCTTTCTGGTCCTTTCAAACTAACTTTCCAAAAGCAGTTAAGGGTTGACCTCAGGGAAGAGGTTCAAATGCATATATCTCGGAGGAGAGGAAGTTCGGCAGAAGAGGGACGTGCACATAATTTAATATTTGATATCATCTTCCCATCATGTTTGTTTCTTTCACCTTGTGTTTTGGAGGACCTTTGCCAAAGTCCTGTGCTGGGTCCATTTTTAATGTAGTGAGATTTAACAATCATTTCCTTTGTGGTTTCTGCCTTTGCTCCATGCTTAGAAAAACTTCACCACCAAATGATTTTTTTTAAAAAAATATATATTTACCTCTTTTTTCCTCAATTATATCATGGCTTCGTGTTTCCATTAAACTCATCTAAATAATTATGGATGTTTATGTCTGTGTCTAGGATTGTTTGCTCCCTTCTGCCACTCGCTCTCTAGACCCTCAGGGGTACAACCTTGTCTCAGCCCCTCTGAGGGGATCCTCAGGAAATCTGTGCTTCTTCCCAAGGGAAGCTCACACTCAGCTGGACGAGGACAAGCCAGATACTCCAAAGGGGAGTGGGGAACAATGAGTGAGTGGCCTGTGGAGAGGTCCAAGGGAGTGGGCTGTGGGCATGCATGTGTGTTCCAAGGGGATACACCCCACTGCGGTGCAGTTTTAACTTGATTTCATTTCTTCCTTAATTTAGACAATAGGGGGCCTAGGGCACGATGTCCTTCAAATTCCATTCTCTCATTTCTCATGCATGAGGACTCCACTCATGGGAAGATGTGGCCCCGTCTTTCTGACCAGCTACCACTCCTCTCTCCTCTACTCCCTTTCATCAGCTCTTATCAACTCTTGGGTCTTCTTTCATTTGCCATTCTACCTTTCTCTTGTTTCCCAACCTTCTCCCCCTCCTCTGATTCCTTCCCACCAAACACAGAGGATGAGGACAAGAGAGTCTGGCGAGTCTGGTGGATGACAGCAAGTCTGGAGGGGCAGGCACACGGGGCCAAGTGGGTGGGGAACGGGGAGATGAGAATAAGAGGTGGGTGGGCCAAGCTTGTGTCTCCTTTGCTAGGAGGCAGGGTGCCACAAGCGCTATCGAGCAGAGGAACAGTGCAGGGTAGCCTCGGACCAACCCAGTTCTCCCCTCTTTCTTACTAGTGGTTCTCAGGAATAGCTACAGAATGTGCCGGAAATGCAACATTCCTGAGTACTCTGGTTTAAATATTTCTCCCCTCCAGAACTCACATTGAAATTTAATTGCCAAGTAGAGGTATTGGAAAGTAGGGCCTTTAAGAGGTGGTTAGACCATGAAGGCTTCACCTTCATGAGGGAGTTTAATGCATTTACAAAAGGGCTTTTGGGAGCGGACTCTCACCCCTGCCTTTCTGCCCTCCATCATGGGATGACACAGCAAGAAGGCCCTTGAAAGATGCTGGTTCCTTGATCTTGGGCTTTCCAGCCTCCAGAACTGTGAGCCAATACCTTTCTGTTCATTATAAATTACCCAGTCTGTGGTATTCTGTTACAGCAGTGCAAAATAGATGGAGACCCTGAGATAAGGAGGAACTGGCTGGAACTGCCCAGGCTCTGTTCGTGTCCCTCCAGGAACAAAATGTCCTGTGAAGCTTTAGTCATGTGAATCACGGTCCTCAGGGCATAAAGTTCAGGGCAGCTGCTTTTTGGGGTCCCTTGGCTGCAGTGCAACATGGGCAACATGGGGTGTGTACAGATAGGATTCCATCCACCCTGGGCAGCCCTCCTGAGACTGGGGGGACTAGCTTGCTCTGAATCCTAGGCTTCCACTGTCCCTTGCCACCTACCTGTGAGGAATGAAGTTGCTTGGCTCAACTTGTGTGAGTATTTTCTCTCACTGGACTTGTTCAAATAGTATGCATTGCAGCCTAAAATGCAGAAGCCTAAAGTGGTAATCAGTGTACAGTGAACCTTCTTCAGAAATACATGGTCACAATTTTTCTAGAAAATTCTCTGGTAGCAGAGCAGAAAAGGCTGGCTGGAGGCAGAAACCTTGCAGTGGGAATCCAGGTGAGAGGTAGAGATTCAGGCTGAGCCACGAGAACAGAGCTGAGGGCAAGTTGGAGCTCCTGAAACTATTTGACTTAGGATTCATTCCTCCGCATACGAGTATACAGGGCTTACTTCACTGAGCCACTAGGGCGGACTTGAGTCTTGATAGGGGTTCACGTCCCACCTGGAATATTATAGGATGCAGCAGTTTGCAGTAGGATTCCAGCTATGACATTAGATCAATCCTCTCCATCTATCCATTCCTGACAGCTTGAAAACTGAGCATATTTGCTTCGGTAAGAGCCTGGCTATGGCTGCTTCCCCCTTGGAGCAATGTTCTCCCTAACTCTCCCGTCCTCCTAACACTCTTTCAGTAAAATCACAACCCTAGCACAGGATCCTAATCATCTTTTCCAGTATACAAGTCTCTCTGAGATAAACCCCTTCAATTTACAACCTTGCCTCCTATAGGACCCCTCCCCGAAAGGAAAGTGGAGGTAGGAGGCAGAGCCTGGAAATCATGGTCCTCTTTGTTGAGCTCTATGCAGACCATGCTGAACTATTAATTTGTACCTGTGGGTCTCTGTGAAGTGTGATATTCATCCCGTCCCCTAACCATCCAGCTACATGCAATTTTACTGGGCTCAGAATCCCAATGCGAAATAACTAGAGCCCTATCCACAACTGAGATTCAGTTTTACATAACATGATCGTAGATTGAGGGTGTGTGTATCATCCAGACTGATGTCAAGATGTCAAAAGGGACAGCAGGGCCCAACGGAAAAGAAAAATCACATAAATGCTGAAGGGGTTCCCCACAGTGGTCAGACCTAGCCTTTAGGTGTTGAAGAGAAGGCATCACTAGGCTACACTTGAACACATCCCAATATAGCTTCCTGTGGACACCTTTATATTCTCAGAAGAGAGTAGTTATAAGATCCAGCTGAAAGAATTGTGTCTTTAACAACTTAAGCTATTCTTCTAGGGAAATGGGTGGCAAATTGGGAAGAATGGTTCCACTAGGGGCTTGAGCAACTCTGCAGAACCCCAATCCACCCCCACCCAACTTCTCCTTCCCCAGAGCACAGCATTGGGAAGGAAAGGAATGAATGATCAGTGGAGGAACAGGTGGCTGCCACCTCCAAGTAGACAGCCAGAGTGGCCCGTGGACAAGGCGGTGGGCAAGTGCAGAGATCAAAGGATAGAGATCTCAGAAAGGTGGCGACAGTGATGCCAGTGTGGCAAGGAAGCTACTGAAAGGGCTTCTTTGGTAGAGGCAGTGGAATCTGGGGAACAAGACTGAAGCTCCCAGAGGCAATAAAAAAGAAAGAAAAAAATAATGAGGTGTGTGGCCTACTGTGCCGCATGTGGCCCTCCTGTGTCAGCTAGCTCTGGTCTGGATGGGTGAGCAACTCATGTGGAACTTATTAATGTGTTTCGGATCCTGTGGGTCCTGCTGACAAAATTCGGATCCCCCACAAGTAACTGGATCCAAATTTTAGACAAAGATTCTGTGTCAAAAAGCAGAAAGATAAGGATCTCACCAGACAGGTGTTGCCCACTTAATACACTCGTTAATGAGTTTTGTGTGTGTTTTTCTAATGTAGATTATCTTTCATTTCCTAGACAGAAATACCAATCCCTCATCTTTCTGTGTTTTAAACAGCTTTGGTGAGGTGTAAGTGCATACAATAAAATGCATACTTTATATAATTTAAGTTTTGACATATGTATACACCGTGAAATCATCTTTACAATGAAGATAGTGAACATAGCCATCACCCACAAAGTTTCCCTGTCCCTTTGTAATTCCTCCCTTCCCTTCTTCTCCTTCCCCACCCTCCCTCACTTCCCACTGCCACCTGGAGACTTTCTGCAAGCATTAAACCGGGGCAATCTGGGGGCTGACCTTAATGGTTTTTTGTCTCTCAGAGATAAACCTGCTTTGCTGCCCAATGCCCCACGTCTTTAGAGCCATCGTTTCACACATTTTATCTGGGCTTTTAGTTGATTCAGCTCAGAGGGCAAACCTGGTCTCTGTTACTACATCTTGAAGAGAAAAGGAATTCCAACCCACTCACCTTGAATGATTTTCCGTAATTTGATTAGCAAATAGTGCATTCTCTCTTTCAACTCAGAAAATCTGAATAGTGCTGTGTTGGATAGTCTTGAGTATCCATTATGTGAAAGATGCGTTCATACATCCAGTCATTCAACAGATAGTTTTGAAAATGTCGGCTGCGTAGAGCTTGCCTCAATACTGGGGATACGGTGAGTGAGACAGACACTGTCCCCGCCCTCGGGGAATCCTTGTCAAGTGGCAGACACTGACAACTGAACAGGTAGTCTCAAGTCAGAGAAACGAGGGAGACATTAGAGGCAATCACAGCGTTCTGTGGGAGTGTATGTTCACAGTCTGTAGCAGATGCATTTAGGGACCCATTTCACCTCCCCTCAGCCTGCCTGATTTCCGTTGCAGCTGTGGTGGAAAATTCAACACGTGCCCAGACTCAAGCTGAGTGTCCCACTTCAAGTGCACCTTGCCCTTCTCGGCTTCTCTGCCACAGGTCTTCGTTGAAGCTTCAGAAACCCATGCATCTGCAAACGGAAGCAACTTGGAGGTGTGGTCTGGAAGTGGGAGGGGGAATTAATGGCCATGTCGGCCCTCAACCAATAGGAGATGATAGCTGTGACAAATGACCCCACTTTCTGTCCTTTGGAAAAGTCCTTCTGACATTTGGGGGAAGGTGGAGTGGGGGTGGGAGGAAGGGGGCATTCTCTGTGCTTTTCAGACATTCCTGCAGGACGGAGCCCCTCCTCTTATCTGCAGCAATAGTTATACTGGCATTTCCTCTCTCTTGTCTTGCTATCCCCCAATCTTCCCTCTTATTCCCTGGGGTCGCTTCCTAAGTAAATTACCTGCACCTAAGTCCTTGTGTCAGGCTCTGCTGTCAGGGGAACTCAGATTAAGACTTTACACTTATCTAAATTAGTACAACAGTTTGGGGAGATTTTTTTTAGAGCCCATTTTACTGATGAGAAAACTGAGTCTTGGAGCTTTTCCTCAGGTCCCAGTGCTAGAAAGTGGTAGAACCAGGATTCAACACAGGTTATCAGACTCTAACTCCATAGTTCTTTCTGCACACTTTGGCTGCCACCAGAAGCCATGCCATCAAGAACGTGGGGCCAGGGGAGCTGCAGTGAGCTTGCTGAGACCTCCAAGGGCCCAGTAACCCAACTGCAATAAGAGTAAACCCAACAGTGAAATGAAGCACCCATGCTGTATGCTGGTGTGTGTTCAGGGACTGTGTGATGACCCAGGGGATAGCACTTAAGTCCTGGCTTTGAGTCAGGTGTCACATATGCACAGGGCAGTAGGATTCTTAAGCACAAACGTGTGACCCTACACTCAAAGAGCTCACAGTCTAGGGAAAGAGGGCGACAGGCTGAGGGCTAAGTATAACAGGGATGCGGGCTAGTCGGGGAGAGTGGCCAGTGAGCTCTGTGGGTGAGGGCAGGGTGTCCTAGCACGAGGGAACATGGCACAGAGGCTTGAACGGGCCCTGCGCATGGACCCCTGGGCTCGTGGGAATGGTGGAAGCAAGGTGTGCTGGGAGGGGCCGCGAGGAGGACTCAGGACTCAGAAGGTGGGCAGGGAGCAGGTCCCAGAGGTCCTGCATGTCATGCTAAGGAATCTGGGCCTGGCTGTGGAGCCACTGAAGGCCTTTAAGTAGGTCAGTGGTTTTCAACTTCGGTAGGCAACAGAATCTCTTGGAGAGCTTATTGAAACACAAACTGCTGGACCCTCCCCCAGAGTTTCTGAATCCGTAGGTCTGGGAGATGGCCCGAGAATTCGCATTTCTGACCAGTTCCCGGGGATGCCGATGCCGCTGGCGCAGGAGCCGTGCTCTGAGGACCACTGAGGCGAGGGAGGGAAGTGCTCAGGTTTTTGCTGGGGTACACCTGGGAGGGACCAGCGGAGACAGGGAGGTGGGCGAGAAGACTGCCGCCTGCTGTGGTGACTCAGGAGAGAACCCAAAGTGCCTGAACCAGGTGTGCAGGGCTGGAGAGGAGAACGGACGGAGGAATGTTAAAGAGGAGAATCAATAAGACTTCAGAGGTTTGGGGAAAAGATAATATAAAAATCCAAGTGAACTTATCACCACTCCAGAATCTCAAGATATGGAGTCAGAGTGCACGACCAGGAGAACTGTACAGAGAGACACGCAGCCCATACCACCCTTTGTACCATTCTCCTCCTTCCCTTCCCTAGTCGGGGGAGCAACAGGAATTGTCTAAAGAAAGAAAAAGACTGCAAGGAAGATAAAGTGGGATAATAAAATGAAATGAGAGACAAGCAGAGAATCGATCACCATCTGGAAGCCAGAGGCTAGGAGAAGGCAGACAGAAGGAAGGGTGAGTGGGACAGACGGACCAGAGCTTCCAGCCCTGGGCTATGCTGGTGGAGTGAGTGTCCCCAAGACACTAATTGGTCGAGGAGCCCTGGGGTAGCGTCTGGTCTTCCAGCAGTTAATCGAGCCCTTGCTACCAGCCCCTGGAGTACTCGTGTTGGAGGGAGAGGGCACTTGTAAGCAAGGGCTCCACTAAGCTGAATAACACTTCACCATTTCGCCTGCTTTGCCTGGGCTGCCCTCTGTGTGTCCTACTGCTTGCAGTGCTCTGGGGACTGAATCGCCATTAGTGTCCCCTGGCCAACCCTTCCAGTGTGAGCTCTTTGGGGGCTTCCTCAGGCAGGAGCATTTTTATCCAAGATCAGGCTGGATGTTGAAAGAGGCTATCTGGTGTGATGGGAGGGGGCCTCTGGCTGTGGTCTTTGGCCCCTCGCTTTATCCAGAGCCCCTCTTCCCCTACTAGTAAATGCCCCAGCCCCTGAAGGCACCTTCTGCTCTGGGGAGCAACCCCACAGTGCCCATCTTTCTGCTCCCAACCTTGGGATCTTCCAGAGTAGGGCTGCTCCCAGCAATCTAGGTGGAGGCAACTGAGCCCAGAACAGCAGGATTGCCTCAGTAGTTCCTAGGATTGAGTGGAGCTGCCTCCTGCTTTGAGGGTCAGATAGACAGTGGCAGGGCTGCTCTGAGCCTCCAGGTTGCTGGTGTCTGCACCACACAGGGAAGGCCCTCTTTCCCAGGCACCCAACCCTATACCTGCAGCCTCCCCAAGGAGGCACGTTGGGGGCGGCCAGCTCATCTCAGCAGGGGTCTGGGGAAGAAAGGTGCTATTATATTCCTATACAGCCATGTATTGACCTCTGGCCCTATCTTCCCCATGTGGCCTCTCTTGTGTGGAAGTGCTGGGCATTTCTATGCCGGTAACAGAAAGGAGGCCATGTCCAAGACCAACAGACTCCCCAGAGAAAAACCTTATATGAGTTTTTTAAAAAATTCAGGTAAAATTCCAAACATAAAATTAACTGTTTAAAAGGGAACAATTCAGTGGCATTTAGTACGTTTACAATGTGTGTGACTGCCACCTCTATCTAGTTCCAAAGCATCTTCGTCACTCCAGAATAAAATCCTGTGCCCATTATGTAGCCGTTCCCCATTCTCCTTCTCCCCAGTCCCCGGCAACCACCAATATGATTTCTGTCTGCATGGATTTGCTTATTCTGGACAGTTTATGTAAATAGAATCATATGACATGTGACCTTTTGGGTCTGGTTACTTTCACTTAGCATAACTATTTCAAGGCCCATCCACGTTGTAGCATTATCAGCACTTCATTCCTTTTTATGGGTGAATAATATTCCATTGTATGTATATACCACTTTTCACTTATCCATTCATCTGTTTATGAACATTTGAGCTTTTCCACCTTTTGGCTATTGTGAATAGTGTTGCTATGAGTATTTGAGCACAAACATTTATTGGAATACCTATATTCAGTTATTTTTGGTATATACCTATGAGTTGGGATTGCTGGGTTATAGGCTAATTTGATGTTTAACTTTTTGAGGAATCTACATGCTTTTAGGTCAGGGGTTTTCATACTCTAGCCTGACCCTGTTAGAGCTCTGAGGCCACCATGACTGGTCAGATGTAGGTGAGAGATGGCTCCCAGGTGCTAGCTCAGGCAACTGGAACAATAGGTGAATGGTGGTGCGGTCCCTGTGAGGCGCACATGTAGGGTGGGAGATGAGTTCCATTGGGACTCACAGGATTCAAAGTGCCAGCTAGATGCCCACACGGACATGGCTAGGGGAAGGGCTAGGTATGCTCACCTGCAACGTCAGGGAGAGGTCCGGGCTAGGGACTGAAGTGGGTCTCAGCAGCAGCTCACGCTACCGCATGTACCTTACCTTATTGAGCACTTACCATTTCACCAGGCACCGTTACTAGCACTTTTCATTGTTCAGTCATCCCCACAACCCTATGAGACTCTGTGAAAAGCCTCATTTTCCAGAAAAGGAAAGAAGTTCTGGGCTCTCTCAGCACTTCTTATATTCCACAAACACAGAGCTCCTTGGTTTTATCACCACGATGCTTCTGGCTGCTCTCCTGGATGGCAGGGCTGGTCTCTCCTATCCACTGCCCCGGGCCTGATGCAGGGGCTGCCACGCTTGGCCTGTGGGTGCACAGGGTGAGCAGGCTTCCTGCATAATGCTTTATAGTGAGCAGAGAAGAAGACTGAGAGTAGCACCTGGAGAACCCAAACATTTAAAGGGCAGGTGGAAAAAGGTGTAATGAATAAAAGAAAACAAGAAAAATGATCAAAGGGGTAAGAGGGAACCAGAGTAAACCCAGGAGGGGATATTTTCAGGTGAGTTAACCCATCCCAAGAACATATGGACATTTGGACTCAAGTTCCTAGGGCAGTGGAGGCCGTATCTGATATGACTAATACTGCAATCAGCCCTGTGCCCTAGGAAAGTGTTGAACACATGTGGGCTGCATACATGAGGCATGGCTGGCCTCCCCGTGAACAGGAGGGGAGCCTGGAGAAGGGTCAGTTGGCCTTGGGCAGCCCCTCGCCTGGTTTCCCCTGCTTTGTCCCCCCCCCACTCATATCCCGTAGTGGTGGACAGTAGCCAACTCCTCTTGCAGGCAAATTACCAATGAAATGGCAGATGATTCATACATAGACAGCACATTCGTTTATTCCCTTGGAAAGAATTAATTACAATCATCAAAAGTAGACAGAAAGAATGTCAGCGTGCCCCCCCACAGAGTGGGCAAAGCCAGGACAGGGGAGAGGTGTAGACTGACAGGGCCCAGGAATCACAGAAGAAAAGCACCTTATCCAGGAAGAAAACTGCATGAGGTCTCATTAATACCATTAAAATTCAAGGCTGACAAGTGAAGGCTCCTCCGTAATTGCCTGTGGCCGAGCTGGAGACTGAGCTGTTTGAAGGAGCTGTGTCTCCTTCTCCTGCCTCAGCTTGCCGGTGACCTGCTCTGCCCCACTCCCCGCCTGCCCCCTCCAGGCTCCATTGCTGCCCGGGCACGATGTGGGTCTGGTGGCCAGCAGCCTGTCAGAAACACAGCTGCCGAGGGCAAGGGCCTCTGGGGAGTCCAGGCACGAAGTGGGCGCCAAGGTCATAGGCGGACGGGCGTCTGTGTTTTCATTGTTTTTCTCTGTCCTCAGCTGTGGGTGTCTGTGCATGTGAAGTGACTCAAGCCTGCGATCCCAGAGGCTGGTCCTCTCTGTCTGTCTGTCTGCCAGTGGGTCTCTGGCTGTCTGTCTCTGTGTGGTTGTCCTAAGCTGTGCTCTATATACAGACCATCTCTGCTCGTTCTCTTTGCATCTGTCACTGCTCTATTTAGAGTTTCTCCTCTATATTTATCCCAGCTCTCCTTCCCTCCCATTGTCTCCCTGCGGTCAGTGCCTGCCTCTACCGGGACTTGGCATTGACTCTGCGGTCAGTGCCTGCCTCTACCGGGACTTGGCATTGACTCCGGCGTCTTCCAGGCAAGCAGCATATGGGCTGAAAGTGCCCAAACACCTTCCCTCTGACAGTCCACATGCTGCAGGTCTTGTGACACTCAGTGGGCTGAGGACCGTCATTCCCCATAGGTCTCTGGAGTTGGAAAACTGGCCTAAAGGCAGCAAAAGCTGCTAGGGCTGGCGCCCACCCCCTAGAGTGTAAGCCGGCACCTCCCGGTTTCCAGAGCCCTCCCCTCCCCCGCTCAGCACTGCCATCTTGGGCAACCACACACAGTTACATGCCCACGGGCAAGCGCAGCTCTCCGAGTGGGACTTTGCAGGTAAATTTCCCAGTTCATCCTCAGAATGTGCCTTGGAGGTAGGTAGTTCTGACATATGCATTTTTACAAATGAGAAAACAAAGGCTCAGGGAGGTAGAGTAACTTACCCAAGGACACAGAGTTAGAACAGAGCGCTCCAGGCTCAGCATCCCCACTCGAACCACTTCGCAACGCTGCCTCAGTGTGCCAAAGTGTGGGCCACAAACGTGTGTAAGCCACACACTGGTGTGTACGTGCATCTTGTGAGCACCTGTGAGGTTTGTGTGTGCACACGGGGGTTCTATATATGCATGTGGCTCTTGCGTTTTAAGATCTGACTCCTCTTTTTAGGGAGCCCCTGAGGGCAATGTAAAGTGCCCCTTTCAGGTTTTGCTGAAAATGTAACAAAATGGCATCCCTGAACCAAAGGATGTGCCAGGTGAAAGGTCCTTCCCAGGGTGGAGCACACTCCCTCCTGCCTTGGCTGGGCTGTGCCACACACACACACACACACACACACACACAGACACACGCATGCACAGTGATGGGGCTGGGCCAGCCAGACAAGGTTGTGCTTAGCCTCAAAGACTCCCCTCCTTGTCCTCCAATGCCCTGAGGCTGTCTGGTGGGGGGTGCAGCCATGGGAGCTGTGGGTCTCATGTGTAGAGACCCCAGGCTGCCCATTTTAGCCCATCAGGGATCTACTTAGAAGGCCAGTGTTTTCTTCCGGGATTTTGGTGGGTGACACAGCTCATCTTGTCCACGGAGTGGCTGCCCCAGTGCGAGGAGTATCTCCTCCTGCTTCATACTCCCTTCCCCTCATCAGACAGGAGGTCATTGTTCAATGTGCACTGCCCTGGGGCTGCCTGGGCGTTTGGTGAAGCCCAAGCCTCAGGGTGCCCAGCCCGGTTATTTTCAAACTGTATACTTGAGACTGTCAGTCTCTCTAGCAGATGCCTCAGTGATCACTCAGAGCCAGGGGGAGGAGGGTGGGTGGTTATGACACTCAGGCGGCAGGAGTCTGTTTATTCTCCTCTGACCAGGGCAGCCCTGATTTTCTATGCTCTATAAACTGGGCTTTCTTATAAGAACTCAGTTGGACCAGCACCCAGGCATGTAACACACTTTTATTTGTCTTCCTAAAAAGGGCTCCAAACCCTTCCTTATTCACTCCTCCCTCTTACTATGACTCTTAGGTAGGGACAGGCAGGCATTCAGCTCCTCAAAATGCCCCCTCCTGCCCAGTGGATCCAGGAGAAGGGACCACCAGCGGGCTGGGAGGGACATTTGGGGGAATGGAGGGGGAGGCATGGGCAACTCTCACACGACTTTCCCTATCTCCATCGTGATCTGGGCTCCCGTTTCATCACAGGTGACTTGGCCAAGACATGTGGGTCCCTGAGCAGCTGGGTGTGAGATCAGCTCATTCTGACCTCAGAGGAAGGGTGCTGGGCCATGCTGCTTTCAGAGCTGATTTATGGAGATTCAGCAGGTACCCAGGGTGGGCAGGGGGTTGAAGGGGGTGGTTTGGGAACATCTCATCCTCCACCTGTGTAGTAGCTCCTTCCAGTGCCCTGAGCCCTGAACCCCTGGAGGCGGTGGAGCTCCCAGCCAGGAGGGCCAGCAGAGCCTGTGTTCTCCCAGAGCTGACCTCTAGTGGAGAGTCTGTGAACGGTGCCCCCAGCCCTCAGGTGATCAGCATCTCTCAGCTCCCAGAGGACATCTCCAGCGGACTCACCACCATATTGTACACACAGGACAGTTTGGTCCCAGGGTGGCTGAAGAGCTGCTTCATGGCTGCCAACTTGGCCTCTGAGTTGAGAGATTTCCCTTCCCCCGTTTGCTAACCTGCGCCAGCTGCTCGGGGCTGGGGCGTCTCTACACGGCAAAGGGCTTTCCCGAGCCCTGCTCCAGATGCCTCTTCTGTGGCTGGGGCCCGATCTTGGTTTCCTTCCCCATCTCTCCCTCAGCCTAGCTCCTTTTCGGGGAGAAGATCCCGAGAGGAGCCACAGCTTTGGTGTATATCTGCATAGCGGGGATACCTGCTGCTGAGTAATTATAAGCTGATTGTTTACCAGGTCTCCTGAGTGTTTGATGCCAGAAAGAGCTGTGAGAACCGATTTGTGCTTTGCATTTCTCCAAAGCAGTGTTTAGGTAACTGTCACTGATGAAACAACATGAAACGGCACTCACGCTTTTCATCCAGGAGATGGTGCCAGGATGGTTTGTCCCTGGTATGGAAAAAGGCTCACTCACGTGTGTGGCCCATGGCCTGACCTGAGTCCCGTCCATGGGGCAGCAGAAGCTTTAGGTCCTGCGGGGAAGCCTGAGCCAGCAAGGCTGGAGGCAGGATGGACAGAGGAGCTCCTGAAAGTCATCGAGCCCTTTGTGCTAAGGACTTGTTCAGCCTGAGCAGGAGGCTCTCAACTTGGCATCCCCCAAGAAAATGTTAGTATTCTTGGTCTTACGGTATTTCACAACAAAACTCCTAACTTCCACGTTCTAGCTTTCTGAGTTCAGGTCAAGACTGGAGAAGATTCCCTATGGTCTTGGTGTAGACAGCATTCCCAAGAGATCTTCCATGGACAGCTGGGGAATTCTCATCCTGGCACTGAACCCTTGGCAAAGTGAAGGAGAGGCCCCTAAACAGTTAAGAAGAGTGTCCTTATGGATGACGGTCTTGTGAGGGGAGTCAAGTTCTACTGTGTATAGGGATTTCAGGGACCAGTACAGTATGGGGTCTGGAAACCAGTCCTGTCTTGAAGGTCCAGCTTTACCTGAAGAAGAGGAGACTCCAGGGACAGGGGGAAGCTGTCACATCTGAAGGCCTGTCCCACACCTTTTCTTTCAGCTCCAGAAGAGAGACCAGGGCTGGTAGAAGCAATTTCTACATGAGCCCGGAGTGTACTCAACAGCAGAGAGAATCTTGTAGGAATCAGACCCTGCACGTGTCTGGGTCTCTGAGCCAGACAGGAATTGGGACCCAGTGGACCCCAATGTCTGTCCATCTCCCATGTTCTGAGCCTCGAAGCACAGGCTGCCCTGTTCCTATGGAGACATCAAGCAAGCAAATGCTTTCCTTTTGCATCTTTTGCATGGAGGACTAGCTGTGTACTCACAGCTGGAGATGATTCTGGGACCAGGAGGACCTACAGAGTGCAGCAAATGTCACCTTTAGGATAAAACTGGCCAACCAGGAAGCAACTGGATTTGTGGCTGAGCATATTACTTCCCAGGACAGATTAGGTTTTGTTAAGGAATAAAAGCAGAATGGATAATGCATAGGTAAGCAGCAGTGTTTGCCAGTCCTTGAAGTTCATCTATTCCAAATCCCCATTACAAGCAAACTGAGGTCTATAAAGAGTTACATAGCCAAACGGTGTTAGACTTTGGGCTAGAACTCAGAACTCTGGACTCTCAGGACAAGGTTGTTTTATTGTACTTCAATACTACTTATTAAATGTACACAGGATCAGATAATTAGCAGAATATTGGGGGAGCAGGTAAAAAGAGAAATCAAGAATTGTTCCAAAGTGTTCAGCCCTAAAGAGAGGAAGAAGGTACAGAATTAGGGAAGAGATGAGCGATGACTAAGTTAAGCTGTGTGTGCCTGTGTGCGCGTGTGGTAGATAGTGGGGAGATACACTGGGAGTGGAGGGGCTGGCGGCATGAGGAGGTGCAAGGTGCAGAATCGCAGCCTAACAGACAAGTCTGGATGAAACACAAGTCTTGGGGCCCCTGCCAAAGGCAGCGGTGCTAAAGCCACAGGAGTTATCAGGTCTGCAGGAGGTTGAGTTCTGAGCACATCCGCGTGCCCCTCCATGGATGGGGTGTGGCCAGGAGGAAGGAGGGGCATCAGGATGGTGGAGGATCCCTGAAACGAGGAAGGGAAACTTCTGTGGTCACCCGTGTCAACAGGGCCGGGCAGAGGAGAGAGGCACTGGAGGTCAGCCTGAGCATCCGCCTCTTGAGGGAAGTGTCCCTGGAGGGGAGCCACAGGCAGTCTGCAGAGAGGACAGAGAGTGGCTCCTGGGGACATAAGAAAGGCCCTCTTGGGAGTGAGGGGAAGGAGAGAGTAGGCTGGTGATGTGAGGGGTCGAAGGGCCAAGGGAAGGGCCATTTTACAAGCCTGAGGACAACCGGACAGAATGGTAGGCTGGGGTTTGGGATGCAGAAGTGAGCAAAAGGACTGAGGAGGGTGGCAGGGCACAGGACAGGCCCTGGCATGAGCCGAGGAGAGGGTGGAGTGTGGTCTTCAACCCAGGTGAGAGGCCAGGAGAGCAGGGAGCGTGAGTGCCGGGCCCATGGGCGAGCCTGCACGTGTGTGCGTGCACGTGTCTGACTTCCCGTGTGCCGCTGTGAGCAAGCTGCAGGCTAAGCTGAAATGGGGTTGGCTGGGGGAATTGTTTGAATGCTGTGTGTAGAGATGGAGTAACTAAAAAAAATACATTAAAACACAACTTGTTTGTGATCAAGTTGCCCTCAATCAGTTATGACAATTTTCGACCATTTTATAGGCTGCTATTGCAGAAAGATGTAGCCCAAGTGTCAGTTGGAGCCTCCTAGTCCCTCAGAGACCTGGGTGAGCTGGGCCCAAGTCCACCTCAATTGCACAGTGTGTGGGAGTCCAAAGCCTCTGCCTCCTGCCTGTCTGCTAACGTCTGGACACGTGCTGTTCAGGGCCCCCTCTGCCCTGATGCTGCTGTGTTGTCTCTCCAGCCACACAAAGCAACACAAAGCAAGCCTCTCTGAGCTCTCCTGAGCCTCCCCGCTGACCCCCACCTGCATCTCTGAGCAGCACAGGCTCCACTGAAGCGGTCACCAGGGAGTCAGGGTGGAGTCTACATCAGGGCAAGGCCATGACCTTCGGGACCCTTCAGCTGCCTCTCTGACTGTCCCCCGTGGGTGCACAGCACCAGCTTCAATGTGTCCCAGCCCCTCTCCATCTGTCTCCTCCCGGCTCAGCCCCTCTGTCCTCCGCACCTCCTCTTTCTCCTCCTTCTCCCCTCTCTCCCCTCCCTTTTAGAGTCTTCCCTGGCAGGTACTCCTAACCCTGAAGGCTTGGCTCCTACAGACATTTCAACAAATTCTCCCAAAAAAGGTCAGCATGTTCCATCAGAAGAATTTCATTGAATAAATTTTTCACCACCCACTTATTATTCATGTTTCAGGTCAGCTTCTTTTAAGCAGCGTTTGAGTCCTGCACTGAACTCTAATCATGTCTGCTGCATTCTCTATCATTCATAGGTCCTGGATGACTCTCTAGGCAGCACGGTCACAGGACTGTGGCTCCCCAAACAGGTGATAGTGATGCTTTTTATTTAGAGGAAGGCACTAGACCTGGGACCAAGAGCCAGGACTGTAGCTGCAGCTGTACCATCAGCCATTTGGACTACAATCCCTCTCTAGGCCTCAGTTTCCTCATCTGTAAGGTGAGATTGGGCCAGTAACCCTGATCTGTTTCCAGGCTGCGGCTTCCCGGCGGTGGCCTGAGTAGGAGCTCTGCGGCAGGTGCTGACTGCCCTCACTGCCCTCACTGACTGTGCTGGGCCCATCTCACTCTGGCCTGGCTGGCTTGTTCCAGCACATCTATATCCTAATTCCTTAAGATATGACCCTGCAGGGCCTCCTACACTGTCAGGCTGTCGTGGCCTCCCTGGTTGATGTGAGCACAGCTGCCCGAGCCAGCCTAGGACACTCCCTCAGCATTTTTTCTTTCTTGCTCTTTGTAACCCCAACTGTGGGCTTCCCCAGTCAATGGCAGCTCCATTTCCCCTGGTGTGTCCCCCACACCCGAGCATCCCTGGGATGTACGCTGTGTTGACACTGGAGGGTTTGCCCACTCCTCTGGAACTCAGCTTCAGCGTTAGGGCTGAGAGGCCCTCCTCAGAAGCCCTGGGGTCCCTGCGGCCCACAGGCCAAAACAGTATTGAATTCTAGTTACTAAGAAGCAGGGAAGTACCTGGTTCATTAATTCATTTATTCAACAATCCCTTGTATAGTGGATGGGTCGGTGGCCCCATATGTCTAAGTCCTAACTTCTGGTATCTGTGATTGCTACCTTAATTGGAAAATGGGTTTTCGAAGATGTAATTAAGTTAAGGATTTTGAGACGAGGAAAAGACATAGGGACAAAAAGAGGAGGCCATGAGAAGATGGAGGCAAAGACTGGAGTTATTGTATGTTGCTACGAGCTGAAGAACACCTGCAGCTGCCAGAAGCTGGAAATGCAAGGAAGGATTCTCCCTGGGGCCTTCAGAGGGAGTGCAACTCTGCTGACACCTCGATTTCAGACTTCCAGCCTCCAGAACTGTGAGAGGGTAAATTAATGTTATTCTAAGCCATCCAGTTTGTGGTACTGATAATTTGTTATGACAGCCACGGGAAACTCATACAAGTCTTCCAGGGCTGTCTTTGTGCCAGGCCTTGTGCTGGCTACTGATGAGTCAAGTCATGGTCCCTACCACTGACAAGTTCAGAGTCTAGAGGTAACTGCAAGATGAGTTATTCATTCACTCAGTAAATATTTACTGCTCATCTGCTGTATGAGCTGAGCAAAACAGACAAAGTCTCTGGCCTCATAGAGCTTAACAATCAGGGTTATTAAAGTTGTGGAGTTTACATTTGGAGTTTACAATTGCGGAGTCTATAAGCCAAACTTTATATACATAATTGCAAGCAACAGAAGCATGTAACAGGCATAAAGATGATCAGTTCTGCTGGGGGCAGGGCAGGGTGCATATTTTCAGGAGTGGTAGCAACTAGACTCTGATGTGCGCTCCATGGTTTATGAGGAGCTTTCACTGCATTCCCAGTTGGGAATTCTCCAATTCACATATGAGGAACCTAAGTCAGGCCCAAGTAGTGAAGCCAAGGCCACTCAGTCATTTAACATTGTGCAGGTATTTATTGAGTGCCTCCTAATCTAGGGATACTTTCAGAGTTCCTCAGATTGACCGTGATCTAAGGGAGCCACTCTAAGTTCACATCCCAGGAACCTGCCTAAGTGCTCACATCCTCTGAGAGCTGCCCTTGGCCATTTGGTGTGAGATCTGTGGGTGCTCACAATTCATCTCTGTGGCAAGCTGAACAACTGCCTCCTTGAAGATGTCCATGTCCTAATCCCTGGAACCTATGAATGTGTAACCTTCACGGTAAAAGGGACTTTGCAGATGTGATTAAGTTAATGATGTTGAGATGGGGAGAGTATTGTGGATTATCCTGGTGAGCCCAGTGTAACTTCAAGGATCCTTGTAAAAGGGAGGCAGGAAGGTCAGACAGAGACGATGCCAACCTGCTGGGCTTGAAGGTGGAGGAAGGGCCGCTAGCCAAGGAATGTAGGCAGCCTGTAGAAGCTGGAATAGGCAAGGACACAGATTCTCCCCCACAGCCTCCAGAGGGAAGGCAGCCCTGCTTACACCTTGACTGTAGACTTCCGACTTCTAGAACTGTTAGATAATAAATTTTGTTGTTTTAAACCACTAAGTTTGTGGTAATTTTTTATAGCAATGGTGGGAAACTAATACAGTCTCTGACCAAATGGGTCTTCATTATAAGATCAGCTCTTTGAGGCTACACCCATGACTTCTTAGGAATCAGGGACTTGACTTGCCAGCACCTTGGCGTTTTTGCATAAACTGGCCCTGAGAGAGGACATACCTTTGTCTCTGGCATCATCACTTCCTGGATTTTCCTGGCAAGAGAAACCTCGCCCTCATCTTGGGCGGCCTTCAGAAGACTAATCTAGCATCTCAACAATGAGAAATTCATTCAAGTGAGTAGGAAACAGACAGGCCCTGACTTTGACCTACAGCACCTGGATTTTAAATTTCGAAATCAGCAAATTCTGGCTTGTGGAGCTGTGGTGTAGGCAGAACCAGTTAAAGTGGTGGCTACTACGGGATTAGAAGAGCCATGTTTTTCTGTAAGGGGTAGGGGTCTCTGACAGTAATGCGTAAGCATAAAAGACTTCTGGGACTGGCAACCCTAAAAGAGGAAATATGACCACAGTTATTGCATGTACTGCTACTGATAGCAATGATGACAGTAACTGTGATAATAAAAGAAGGAAGAGAGTAACAAATATGATTTATTGTGTTTATGATGTGTCAGGTACTCTCCTAAGTGTTTTGCACATACTTTTAAATTTTCACAAACCTATGTTTGCCTTTCTTATCCCTCTTTTGCAGATGAAAAACTATAGCACAGAGAGGTTAAGTAATTGCCTAAAAACAGAATTAGAAACCATGATTAAGTTAGTCTGATTGTAAGTAGCGTGCACTTGAATCAAAGGTAAAAATATTAATTTATGTCATCACAGATGCCAAAGCACTTTCTCATTCATGGTTTCATTTTGGTACCAGAACAGCAGGCAGGGATCCTTATTGCCACTCTACAGATGAGGTCAAGAGACTAGTCCAGGGAGAAGTCAGCACTACCATTCCTGTTAAATGTCTATGTGGTATATGCACAGAGAGCACTGTTCCAGTCTAGACTTATGGGAAGTAAATAGCATAACAGAAATGATTAGCATTTACTGGGCAATTACTACATACCCTCCAGGCATCATCACTTGCCTGTTCAGTCCTTACAACAATGCCATGAGGTTGACCACAGAGAGGTTAAGCAAATTGTTTCAGGTCACACAGCTATAATAGTTGGTGGCCAAGCCAGAGCTAGAAAAGTTCATGTACTCTTGGTTTGAGAGCAGCTCAGAGCTCAATGAAAATAGCTTCCTCACCACTTGCAGACCTCAATAAGATGCTGCTGTCCTGGGGCCCCTCTGGGCTTAGAGGGCACCTCTGAAAGGTAACAAGGGCTCACACTTGCACAATACCCACAGAGCACTTTCTCTGTATCACCCCAACTGAATTCTCATGCCAGGACTTGTCTCAGGCATTTAGGGTTTTCATCCTCTAGAATCGCCATCCCTATCACTCAATAGGCATTTGTATAAAAAGACTGAGGGGTCTTTTTTGCTGTTAGTTGATATGGTCTAAGGCAAAAGCACTTCACCTTTGTGTCTGAGGAAGAACCGGAACCAGTTTCCTTTGTCCCTGCGGTGAGGAACCGGAACCAGTTTCCTTTGTCCCTGCGGTGAGCCTTCTGCGCATCCACTGTTCTCTCATGTGAATGCTCAGACGCCCCTACCTCCTGAGCGTGCCAGCTTCCCTTGGCCAGCTACCAAGCTCTGCCCATTTGTTCTCCCAACATGGTCCCTTAATTAAATCTTCAGGGCTTTTAATTTTCATGAACATGAATATGGAAAATGAAGGAGGCTGGGACAGAACCTGGTGTGGAAAGAGGCCGCCTGCAGTCCAGAGGGGAAGGCCAGGACTCAGACTCCCTCCCGGTGAGAGGCATGGCCGGGGGCCCATGAACACCATCTTGGCATTCATTGTGCATCCTGGGCAGAGCCTTCAGGGAGGACGACTCTGAGGAGGTGTCCTCTGGTTTCACCTTAAAGCTGAGCCAAGAAAAACTCATTTTATCCAAAAAGGCAAGGGGAAAACTTACTGCTGTGACTGAGATGGCCATCACCAAAGGTCCTTCCTCCACTATGGGCAACAAGGGGTGAGAACACACGGGGACAGCCATATGGCAGCCTTTTAGGCACTCTGTCCACCTGGCCCTGATGTTAATACTTCAAATTTGTCCAGGAGATTCAGAACAGAATTTGTAAAGATGTACCCCCCGCCCTTTTTCTGTCTTCTCCAGGGAGGGGAGCCCCCCACTTCTGCTTCTCTTCCATTTACCAAGTGGAGAGGCTGCTGGGGAGGTTTGTCTGAAGCTCCCAGCCACTGAACCTGAAAGCAAGCAGAACCCTGGGGGACTTTCTCTTCACATTTTACCCACATCACTGCAATTCCTTTAACTCTCCACCTGCTTTTTCTTCTGCAGGAACAAAACCTTCCAGCAGTTCTTATCCTGAAATTTAACAGAGTCACCACATTTTGCAGCTTGTTGGGCAGAAGGAGAGGCTAGAAACCCTGACATCGATCCCTTGGCTATATATAGTGTCTGATGTGCAAGACCGGTAGACTCATCAATGCCACCGTGGTGAAGGTCCTTGCCTACATGACGATTAATATGGCCATGAAGACAGGCCTAGCCTATACGTCCAGACTCTAAAAATATCCATCAGCCTAATGGTAGCCAACCTGAGAAAGGCAAAGTGCAAGCCTTCCTAAGCTCCCCTGGGATGGGCTGAGCTGAGGGTGAATATTGTATGCAGAGTGGGAATTTCTCCCCTCCACTGTGGAAGTGTGCCATTTTCTGAGGGGGTGCACTAGATAACATTGCACTCTCATCCCCCAGTTGGCAAAAGTGCACATGAGTGGGGTTAGGGGACATTACGGGTTGAATTGTATCCCCTGCCAAATTCATATGTCCTAACACCCAGTACTTCTGAATGTGACCATCTTTAGGGATGGAGTCTTTACGAAGGTAGTCAAGTTAGCAAGTTCACTAGGATGGTTCTTATCCATTATGACTGGTATCCTTATATAAGGCGGGGAAATTTGGACACAGATCTATATAGTGGAAGAACAGGTGAGCTACGTGTGGGAAGACCAGAGATCTACATGGAGGGCAGACAGCCATCTACAAGCCAAGCAGAGAGGCCTGGGGCAGATCCTATCCTCGTGGCCCTCAGAAGGAACCGACTCTACTGACACCTTGATTTCAGATGTCTAGCCTTCAGAACTGTGAGACAATAAGTTTCTGTTGGTTAAGCCGCCCAGTTTGTGGCACTTTGTTGGGGCACTTCTTGCAAACTAATACAGGGGACTTTTTTAGCCAAAAACCCCCACAGAAACAAAAACAACAACGAAAACAACAAAAACCAACCAATCAACCAACCAAACAAACAAAACTCCAAAATACCTCCAGCTAAAATTTCAAGACTTAGTGAATAAGTGGAGATGAGAAGTTCTTCCTGAGGGGCCCAGAAAGCTCACCATACAGCTTCTCAGTCCTGTGCTGGCGACATTTCTAACTGTGAGTAAGAAGGCAAAGACAGTTTGCCAAATTAAATCAGAGGGCAAGAGCAGTTTCATCATTAATTTTTGAAAGTAATCTACAAGGCTCATTAAAAATCATGGCTTGTCTACAGTTCAGGGCTATGTTATGCAGTTCCATACCTGTCTTCCTCTTATGAAATAGGATTCAGATGGGCCAGGACTATATAATCTAAGTGGCATGAGAAGATCAGTACCTCTCACATTTATTAGGTATCTATGAGGGACAAATACTTCGTTATCTTGTTGAATTTCCCAAGTAACTCTGCCTAGCATATTTTTTATGCCTGTTTTCAGATATCACTGAGAATCAGAGGGCCTAAGTAACTTACCTAAGCTCATCCAGTTAGCTATAGATTGCAGGAATATTCCTCCAATAACACATATTCTTTTCAGAACAATAAATTTCCTTCCGATCATGTGTTTCCACTCTACTAGATATCGGAGACGTTGCCCTTGGTGTTTCTCGCTGTGACCTTTGGCCTAATTTAGGGTAAGTGCTCATCTAGTTCTTAGTGATCTGGCGAACACTCTTCCAGCTCAATGTGGCAAATCTGCTTTTTGTGGAGCCTCTCCACCCCTCACTGCTCATTCCTGGGGACACCACCTCACAGGGCACAGGAGGAGTAGCAAGGAAGCCGATTGATGTTTTCCCTTATACTCTCTGGGTCATAAGGAGAGCCCAGGGCTGGCTTCATTTACTGGGTAGAATATATTCTGTTGGCATGTGAAGAATTTCTGAGAGTAAGCTGTACAGACACGGGCAATTTAGAAGCATATGGTAGAACTACAGCCTGTAGCTTGTCATGGTTTAATAAGCAAGTTTCGCCTCTTATTTCCAGTTTGCTTCAATGCCAAGTAGCTGCATGAGTTTCCACATTCCTAGTCTTTAAAGGAAAATGAACACTTTCCAAAGGGATTTCAAGGACAAGCTCCTGAATTCAGGATGGGTTTGCTCTTTCCAAAGCAAAGAGGCTATCCTTATTCTGCTCTCACTGGGCTCCAGACAGTGGGTCCTTTTATCCTGGCTTTATACCGAGTACGTGACAACAGACAGTTCTTCCTTGCCTAACTGTGCAGCACTAACTTATATTTTACTTTGAGGCTTTTTTCTTCATCATCCTGACCCCTCTTGAAAGTTCCACTCCTGTTCTGGACCCTCCTCTCAAGACCTGAGACACCTGCATTCACTTGGTTTTCCGTTCTGACACATTTACCTCTCACACCAGAACCATGTTTCATTTATCACAAAGGGAGCGCATGGGGCCCACTGGCCCCACCAGTGAGCTGAACGCCTTCCCCATCGCAGTGCCTCTTACCCTAGTCACCAAATTAACCTTCAGCTCACTTGGTTTCTTTGGTGGTTTTCAATTTAGTCTTCCAATTATTCACCTGACAGAGTACTTGTCTCCCCTCCAAACTCTCTTTGTCTGCGGTGACACTGTCATCCTTGGAGCTTGGTTTTATAAATATCCATAATTTGGAGAATAAACTCAGCTCACTACTTTGAGGTTACAGCTCCTAGGAGTGTAAACCATCCCCAGGCCTCTGTCAGCACACTCCTAGCAGTTTCCTCATACCGTTCCTGCGCCGATACCAGAGAGTCTTGTTACCTTCAGAATCCGTTAGCATCTTCTCTCCTTTGAGGACTCATTATAGGGTAGTGCAGTGTTTCTCAAACTTGAAGGAGCTTCAGAACCGCCTGGAGGCTTTATTAAAACCAGATGGCTGGGCTCTGCCCTCAGAGATTTTCATATAGCAGGTCTGGGGCGAGGCCTGGAAATTTACATTTCTGAGAGGCTCGCGGGTGATGTTGATTTTGCTGGTCCAAGAATCATACTTTGAGAATGGCTGTGGTGGTGGATGCATAAAGCATTAATATTAATATTCTGCCTAATTTGAATGCAGGCTAATATTCCAGAAAGACAAATGATCAAATTAATGTTGTTCTTTCTTTTGCCAAATATTTACTGACCACCAACTGATCATGGCCAAGCTTTGGGGATGGCATGGGGAATAGAATGGACCTGACTGCTGTCCTCCTAGAGGAGGGAACAGACCAGCTACGATGCTGCAGCGGGCTAAGAGCCACAGGAGGGGGAAGTACAGCTGCTCCTGAGGCTCGAGGCAGGGGTCCCAGCACAGCTGGTGTGTGAGTGAATAAGGGGGAAGAGAGGAGGCCTCAGGGCCTCCTGGAGGAAGTGTGTCTATGCTAGATCTTGAAACAGAGTAGGAGTGAGCCGAGGAAGTGAGGGAGGATTGTGTTCCAGGTGGAGAGGACAGTATGTCTGCAGGTCTGGGGGGTGGGGCCATGGCATGGTGTGATATGGAAACTGGAAGCAGGCCAGTGCTCAGTGAGGGGGGGTGTCTGTGAGGGAGGAGGGGGGGGCAGAGAGAGGCTGGAGGCCGGGCTGGCCACAGCGGCAGGGGAGGCTGGAGCAGCAGCTCTCCAAGTGGTCCCTGGGCCTGCAGCATCAGCATCACCCGAGAACTTGTTGAAAATGCAATTCCGGGGGTGGGGCCCAACCTGCGTTTCACAAGCCCTCCAGGTAGAGGTCAGGAAAGGAAATCATAGGAGGGTATGTGGATTCGATCCTGCAGCCCCCACAGCACAAAATCTGTTCTCAGTAAACACAGGGACAGTTCACTGAAATAAGGCTTTAGGGTGGTATTTATAGGGGTCAGGGAGGAAGGCATGGGCTGAGCCTCTCTGTGACTTTCAAATTGATTTATCAATACGTACCTACAACAGAATCAACTCAACCAACTGTGCAGGAAGAAAGAGGGTGCTCTGGTTAGCAAAACGTTCTGGACAGCTGATGTTGAGATAGAACATGCTCATGCCATGAAAATGTCTGGGACCGGGGCCCTGCTTTTTGTTGTTCTTGTTGCTGCTGCTGTTAGGATTTACCTGCTCCCATGGCTCCCCTCTCCTGGCAGCTCTGATGGCAGAGGCTTAGAGCTGGAGATCTGTGCTGCCGTTGGGATTCAGCAGAGCCTCTATGGCTGTGAGTCAGGTCTTCCTCTCCCTTTTCCTGTGCCCAGTTCTGGTGCTAGCTTTCTGATTTGGGGACCTTCCTCAGATTCTTGGGACCCTGCTTGGCCCTTGACAGTCTACATGCCCCGCCCCGTCCAGCATGAGCCCCAGCCTAGCACCTGGCCCAGTTACTCAAGGCCAGACCTCTCTGGTGCCGCCTGCCTGCCTGGATCTGTTGTCTCTAGGGCGACCTTGTAGGGATTGCCCTGTGTTATAATAGAAAGGTTCCTAACCACCCACCCTGCCCGCTCTCCCCCCACAGAGAGCTGACAGAAAGAACTGGAACTGTAGGAGCAGAGCCACGGCATAGAGAGAGGCCAGGATGACCACAAGGCGTGTGCGTGCACTTCTCGGCGGTGCTGGCCACAGGAGAGGGGAAATGGGGCAGTGAAAGGGAAAACAGGGGCACCAAGGGGGAAGCTTGTCCTCACAGTTTCCTTGCTTCTGGCAGCCGTTGCAGCCCAGATTGCCTATGACCTGGCATTCCCGCTTCACTCCACAGCACCCAGCGAAAGCTCCGCACCACCCTGAACAACCCTACTTTTAAAAACTGGCTTGAGAAGTCTCTGTTCTTTGTAGCTCCTCAGTGGGACTCCCTGTCACTGGTTGTGTACCTGGGACTGATTACATCTGCCCAGAGGCTGCAGTGCCATGTAGATACCCACCCTCCCAAACCCCTGTGTACACCGTGCTGAGCCCCAGAGGGTGAGCTGGTCTGCATCCTGGCCCTCCCACTTGGCTGCATTTTGCTACCTGGAACCCTCTGGGCCCAGCTATGGACAGAGGCTGGCTGTGGACTCGTGCACATTGGCATGACTTGGCCTTTTCAACCACTGTATGGAAAAATGGGCTCCTATGTCTCCTGACATAGACATGCTTTGCATGATGTGGCCAGTGTTTTAATGCAGGTGGTTACTTTCCTCTTAGCCATGGGAAGAGGCCTTAAATGGAGGCTAAATTACTTTCCCCCTTCAACTAGAAGACTGTTTCAATCGGCTAACACCACAGACATTTATGATGAGGCTGGAGGGGTTTTGGGAAATAGAAGGTAAGTATTCTGGCCTTCCAGGCCCCACCCTTTAGCCCATACCAAGATTCCAGACTGGAAGGCCCAAATGCATGGGCATGCAACCTGGAAAGTCACACAGGGCTGTGCACTCAGAAACATCCCATGCTTTGCCATTTTGAAATTCTTAGTAACTATTTCAGAAGGGGTCCTACATTCTCACTGTGCAAGGGGCCCAGTAGGTGAAGTAGCAAGTGCTCCAAACAGGGCCTATCCTGGTCCTTTCCTGATTCCCACACTGATTATCCTGAAGCAACTTCAGATGCACAAATCTGGCTCCGTACTCTAAGTTCTTGCCAAGAGCTTTGTTGTTTGAAAGCAAACACTTTTGAGTGTCCATGTTGTGCCAGGCACCATGCATTCCTCAGGGAGCTCTCCACTTAGGAGAGGAGATGGGAGAGGAACTAGATCTTCAACATTCACGGGTGGCTAATCTGACCCAGCACAGAGAGAGAAGAGCCTTCCTGAAGGAAAAGACACCTGAGTTGAGTGATAGATGATTAACCATTAGTCAGGTAGAAACTAGGGGAAAGTATTCTAGGCAGAGAGGCAGGGAGAGCAAAGAGCTGGGGACGTGGAATGTCACAGTGTGTTAAGGGAGCTTCGAACGCTTAGGGAGGACACAGCATGAGGCCAGGAGAAATAGGAGATGAGGCGGAAGGGAGTAGAGGGGTCCAGATCACAGGGCCTTTTGTACACTCAAGGAAAATGGAATCTTTGGCATCAAATGAGGAGCTACAAAAGGCTCAGAAACAGGCAGGGACATGATCGACCAGATCTGCATATTGGACAGATTCCTCCAATGGCTGAGGTGTGGGAATGGATTGAAGGCAGTAAGCCATGTGACCCTGTTCTTGGGGATTATCTTAAGCCAGCCAGACCCGAATTTTTCAGGAACAAGGACCTCATTTGGCCTGCTGCAGACTTTGTCTACAGATCTCAATTTCCCAAGCCCTGCCTTAAAGTTACGGGAGCTCTAATTAAGGCCATGAAAGGCTTTAACTGTGACTAGAGGCGTTTTTCCTTCTTTTCCTCTTCACGGTTTCAGAAAGCCCTGAAAACCTTTCTCTTTCCTCAGTCAGCACTGGTATCCCTTCCCAACTCTGGGCTAGTCCAGGCTCGGAAGCCCTGGCATGTCCAGGTACCGATGGCTTATGTGGCTGACACTAAAAAGGAGTATATTTTGCAAGTGCCTGCTTATTGACAAGCACTACTAAATAGGCAACGTATTGCGATAGACAGAAGTCCAAAGATGTCTCTCAAAGTTCTGCCCCCTGGCCATTCAGTCAAACACTAATCTAGGTGTTTGCTTTGAAGGGACTTTGAATAGGCGATTCAGGTTGCTCATCAGCAGGCTGTAAGACAGGGAGATTATTCTGGCTGCTCTAGGTAGGCCCCATGTAATCACATGAGCTCCTTAAAAGCAGAGGGCGTCCAAAGAGCTTCGAAGCATGCGAAGGGTTTGACGTGCTGTTGCTGGCTCTAAGATAGAGGGATCCGAGGCAAGTTTCCAGGAAGCAAGAGGAGCCCCAGCTGACAGCCAGCAGGGAAGAAGGGATCTCAGTCCTATGGCCTCAAGAAACACGATTCTGCCAACAACCTGAATAAGTTTTGAAGCAGATTTTCCCCCAGATGTTATAGGAAGGAGCAATTTCCCGTACCGTTCTTACCAAAGCAGGCCCTCAGGTCAGGCCAGAGGGCTTGGGCCTTGAGACTCAAAGTAGAATAGCTTTGGGTGGCTCTGCAGTGAGGGAGGTTGAAACAGTCAACCTCCCATTGAAACAGTCTTTTAGTTGAAGGAGGAAAGTAATTTAGCCCCAATTAAGGCCTCTTGCCTTGGCTAAGAGGAAGGTAACCATCTGCATTAAAACACTGGTCACATTGTACAAAGCGTGTCTATGTCAGTAGCCTTGGACGTGGGCACCTAGGAGCCCATTTTTCCATACAGAGGTTGAAAAGGCCAAGTCATGCCAATGTGCACGAGTCCACAGCCAGCCTCTGTCCATAGCTGGGTCCGATGGGTTCCAGGTGCAAGATGCAGCCAAGTGGGAGGGCTGGGATGCAGACCAGCTTGCCTTCTGGGACAGAACACAGTCTACACTTTAGGTGGGCTCTGATACTAGCTGGAAAATAGGCAGGAGAACATATTCTTAGTTGACTGCATGGTTCGTGAAATGCAGGTACTGAGTAACTCAGTGATTTGAACGCAATCATGGACTAGCAGGGTCAGCATCACCTGTGAACTTGTAGAAAAACAAATTCTTGGGCCCTACCTCAGACCTGCTGAATCAGAGAGTGCGGTGGTGGCAGGAACAGTGCTTCGACAGGCCCTCCTGGAAATTCCGATGCTCACTTGTGTTTGGGGGCCATGGGTGTAACTCTAGCACAGTGGGCCTCAACCTTGGCAGTACAGTAAGGTCACCTGGGAAGTTGACAGCAGCCTAGACCCCACATAAAACCAATTTACTCAAAATTTCTGGGGTGGGGCTTGAACATTTGTAATTTTTTTAACAGTTCCCCGAGGGCCTCTTGTGTCCATTGAGAATTGCTGCTCAGGTGTCTGGCACATGACTGAGTCTTGATACCTATTTCCTGACTGGTTGGATGGTTCATCACATACTCTGAAAAATCCTTGATGTTAGTGAGTGTTCTCTCATTGGAGTAACCAACCCCAAAGCCTAACCCTAAGAGGCCCCAGGAGGTTGGGGTGTGTGGGGTGGGGGGAACCAACCTCTTGGAAGATTGCAGCCTTAGTCCTGGTTGTCATCCTATCACTTTTCTGATCTATAATCTGGCCCATTTATGTTTACCCAAAAAAGGGCAAAGAAGACGTACAGGTGTAGGACAAGGGCCTACAGTTATTTCTCTTCCCTCTCACGTCATGTCCTCAGCTGGAGGACGTGGAGTATAAATGGGCTCATTTCTGAGACACGGGTTGTATGAGGCCAGCTCATTTATCATCCCCCCGAGCTTCTTCTGGTGTGCAGAGCTGGCGCGTCAAGGCTACTTTTCTTCTCTTGGGCCTGCTTTCTCCATGAAGGTAAGCTGCCAGCAAGCGTGTGGCAGGTCTTTGTCTTTGTAGTCCAAATAGCCGGGTTTCTCCAGGGGATGGAGAACAGAGATCCAGATCACAGTTCTCAGAGCTGCCTGCCCAGTGAAATCTCCTAGAAAGACTCGTAACAATTCATTCTACTACTGTTTCCTGTCCAGACCCACTAACTCAGGAAGTTCAATAGTTGACTCCCCAAATCTGCGCTTTTAATAGGACCCCAAGGTGATTGTGATGTTGCCAGTCCATGAGAGTTTGAGAATTGCTGCATCCTAACATACCCTTTTCACAAAGTTGTGCTTTTTCTAAAAAAAGAATCTATGTCTTAAAGTTGTTAAACATAAACTGGCATTAGCAAAAAGATTGCATAAATGATACTGCATTATTTAGAGTAAAAATTAAAGAAATACAAACACTTCAGAACAGTTGGTACAGTTACAATTCTTTCTGCTTCTGTTTCCACCCCATCCCATTTGATTCTATCCTCAGAATTTAGTGGTACTTCTTATCTCGAATCTCTGACTTCATAATTCAATTCTTTTCTCCTTGGGATTTTGAAACATTGAGCTAGTTTGCCATCAAATATCATTCAAAATGCTTTCACTCTTTCCACTTCCCAGCCACAGTCATCTGTGCATTGTGTTACGGTGGATGGAGGGTGATACAGTTGGGTCTCCCCACCCACAGGGTCTTTGCCATTTTCCCTCTCAGCTTCCACCTTCTTGACAAGTGGCAAAGGCAAAATAGAAATAGATCAGTAATGTTATCATCAGGCCCACTCCTGGGTTCTCCTCTTGTGTCTATTTTGCCTTAATCAGTAGTAAATGCGCTAATTAGCTTCAAAGTCTCTCAAAGTTACAGCTTGTGTTGATGCTAATTTGGAAAACAATGATAAGATTTACACACCAAATACTTTTTTTCCTGATTCCCTTAGTAACCATCTGCAAAACTGACAAAAAATTTCAATCCCTGCTGGCAGCAAGGTTAACTTTAAGAATACACTTGAACAATGCTAACCAGGGTAGTGAACCTTCTCGCTTCCACTCCCAGTGCTAAGACCCTCACTGGGGTAAGGTTCTCAGGACAGGGCAACCCAGGCTTCTGCTTTCATCCCTGAATCCCGCTAAGGAAGCCTCTTCTGTCCTTTCTCCTGCTGAATGGAGGCGGACGGACCGGAGGGAATGGCATAAAGAAATCCATGCCCACCTCCACCCTCAGAGGGCATTAACTAGATGAGACTTTTCTAGCTGCTGTTAACCAACCCTTGAGAAAAGCCCAGAAAATTTTAAAAATATATTCTTAAAGCTATATGCATTCTGAATTCTTGACCTAGGGGGAACAAATTACCAGGTATGAGGAGTTAGTTGCAAACATGCTGGTGAGATTAAGTTGCAGGCATCATGCTGGAAACTGGATCCAGCCGTCCAGGGTGGGTGGGGTCAAAGCAGACACAGCCATGCTGGGCAGCAGCATCCCAGCAAGGCCTCTCTGCAGCATCAGTCCTGGCTGCCCCATTGCCCTCTGCCCTGATGTACTGTGGGCATTATCCTCTTTTAGTGCCGGGAGAGGAGGTGGATGGTAGAAATCTGACCCTTCAATGCCAGACACCCGTCCAGCTGATGTGGGGCTAGGTCCTCTTGCCAGACTTGACTGGTCTCCCTCTCTGTTTGAGGCAGCATTTAGAAGATTGATTTCTGTTAGCCTGCCCTAATAGGAGACCAGAATGGCTGCAAGGGAGACACTTGGCTTGTGGACACCTCGTATGGGTGCCAGTTGCTTGGGGGCAACCTAGGCAAGCTTCTTGCTTTTCTGTTTTCTCTTCTCCCCTTCCCTTCTCTTTTCTCCTTCATTTCTCTTCCCTTTCCAGTACACATTACCTGCCCCTTGGTCTAGAAACTCTCCACGTAGAAAAAGCCCAGAGCCCCTCTGGGCTTTGGATGCAGGGTGCTCTCTCATCAGACACTCCCAGTTGGCTCTGCCTGCTGCACACAGAGGGGATCCTCTGCAGTACCAGGGGTAGGGGTCTCCCGACAGTCCTCCGACGGCATTCTGGGATGGCCCTCGGCCTTGCAGGAGGGAGCAAGCTTTTCCTTGTGGAGTTTGACTATTCCCAAGAGGAAGCAGGCAGCTTGCTTACCTCAGTACCTGAAGGGTGGTTCCCAGGAGCTCAGCCTGACTATGATTGGGTTTATGCCACTTGCAGACTTTTGGGGCAAGGAGAAGGGAATTTGACTCCTGGTGAGTGGAGGCAGCTATCCACATATATGGAATATATATATTTATGAGTTTATATATTTATATATGGAATATTTTGGCATGGCTGGCAGGTACCTGTGGAGGCCACTCAAGCTATTCCCTTAGCACCAGCACAATGGCCCCCATAGAGGTGAAATCTATTTTGGGCATTAAGTTCCAGACACCGCTATTACTAGTGGGTAGGGGTGGTGCACCCTGCCATGTTACCCCTGCCCCAGGGCATCCCTCAGAGGAAACTTTCTCCAAGAACATCATACTTAAAATCACAACTCAAAATGAAGAGAGTGCCATGTAAATGAGCCCTGCCATTTCTCCAACTTCGTGTCCTACGTTTTCAGCTATTTGCTCCTCACAGACTGGCTTCAGCCCCCCCTGTACAACCCCCTCCTTCTTTGACATTTCTGTTTACATCCCCTGATTAAATGTGACCTCAGAGGCTCCCTCCCAAATGGCATGAAGGTGCTCCCCTCATCCCACCAACAGTCATCCTTTCTCTCACCCAGTGTCTTAGTTTCTGCATGGACGTACTTGGCATCGTCTCAAGTGATCTTAGTTATTGTATTTGCTGGTTTTTGGGGGAGAGGGTCTGTCTCTTCCACTGACGTTTAACATCCATGAGAATAGGGTCCTCCTCCATCCATCTTGCTCTTCTGTTTCCCCGGTGCCCAGCGTGCAATGGGCACTCAGTAAAAATATGCTGAATAAATAATTGAATAACAGCAATAACAGCCTTGCCTCACTGATGCAGAGGCTTTCCTGGGGGTGCTAAGCCTGCGCCCCTGGGGGCCAGAGGGAACGAAACAGTTCCCATGCGCGTGCCCTGGCCATCAATCCCTCTCCCCCAGCGTGGCTGATGTGACTCCGCACCTTCCTCCCCAGGGTCTCTCTGGGTGACGCTGATATCTGCATTCGTGCTGCTGCTGTTGTGCTAAGTAACACAACCAAGAGACAACACAATAAACAATTTACTCTTCAATTTGGCACACAAACTTAAATTTAAAACTTAACTCAAGGCAAGATAAAGGCATAGGACAATACTAATGTAATAGAGAGTAAAATTACTTTGTAAATCCACAAATACTTTCTAAGGAGAGTCCTGTAAAATGAAAGACCCTTTTGTTCCACTGAATACCTTGATGGACTCTTATTCACATGGGAAGCCCAGAGCTGAAGCAGCCAGCAAGGGTTCCCCAGGGAGGGCAGCTGAAGGACTTTTAAGAACAGGAACGTGCAATGTTATCTTTGAAGATACATGTATCCCTGCAAAGTAATTATCTCCATCACTGCTGAGTCCCCCATGAAGCCCGCCTCACACAAAAATGCTGTGTGAATGTGTGTGTGTGTGTGTGTGTGTGTGTGTATGTGAACAGAGAGGGGCCAAGCTTGTTTGGGTCACTATGGTGCTTAATAGAGAAGTTCCAGAGGTCCATGCATAGAACTCGTTAGGGAGAAACAGGTTTGGGGCTAGGATTGAGGACCCTTATACCCTGTCCATGTGCCCTCCTCTTTAGCACTTCAGTCCCAGTCTCCTGACTTCCACCTGCCAGCTTTGGAGCCCAGGAGTTTTCTTGGAAGCCTCAGAGGGCTGCCTTGCCTGTCAGGGGCAGGCTGGACATGTGTGGAGTTGATGCTCCCCATCCTAGCAGCTTCCAGCCAGTGTCTGGTGAGGTCAGGTGTATAAATACCCCAACTTCCTCATCCCTAGATGGGCTAACTCTGAGGTATGCATTATACACTGGCCTCCAGAGTTTCACCACAGGATTAATTTCCAGTCACCCATGGTAGTGACTGACTTGAAAACACACCTCTACTGGCTCCTCCTTCCTTGTCTCACTTTCCCACTCACCTACCCGTGTTTCCTTCACCTCCTGTCTTAGTGAGGTTGCTAGAAACAGAGCCTGAGACAAGGGTCTTGTTCAAGTGATTTTGTTGGGGAGAGGTCTCAGGGAAAAGAAGAAGGGGCTTCAGGATGGGGCAAGGGAAGGAGCTGAACAAGGATGTGGTCTCGGCCGGAGACTGGCTTTGGACCAATCCCTTGGGGAGCTTCTGGTGCACAAACTGTACCAGCGTTGGTCCCTTCTTGACTCAAGGGAGATGGCCATTTGAACTCCCACTTCAGTTAGACATTTCCTGAGGTTTGCCCTGAGGATAGAGGAGGTTGGCATATCCTCCAATCAGAGGCAGTGCCCATTTGGCCAAAGGCAATTGTCCGGAGAAGAGGTCTGCTGGGAGGTACTAGCAGTCAACACTCACAGCTGGAGGATGAGTGCACCTGCCAGTAAAGGGGACCCCAGTGAGCCTGGAGCACCCAGTACACCCCCAGATATACTTGCATTCTAATCACTCTCCCAGGGGCTACTTCTTGGGTATGGAATGGGAAATAGATTTATCCAGATCTCCAGAAGGGAAACCTCAGATTTCTTGATTTTATATTCAAGTTCCTATTTGTCCATCTGGGATTATTTTGGACAACTTGTGGAGTTATCTCTCTCCATCACTCCTTTGGTGTGGGATAATATGTCTCCTTTTCTGCCTCCTCATTCTCACTGTCATCCAGCTGTGGGTGTGGGCTTTATGCCTGCCTAGATCCCTCCTCTTCCCTTCGTCAGGTCTGTGCACTGAACACTAACAGCCGGAATGGCAAAAATGCCAGGCAGTACCAATATGGCCAGTTGCTTCCTCAGCAATCCCTCTCTCCAGCCATTAGCCCGTGGGCAGAGATCTCTGCTGGGTTGCAGGACTGGGCCTCTGACTCACCTTCCTTGCAGGGAAGCCTGGCCCTTCTGGGATGCCCCTCACCACAACCCACCTCTGTGGGGCCTTGACACCCTCCTAACTCTTGCCAATCCCTGGCCCCAGAAAGCCAGATTCTGTTTCCAATAATCCCAGTCAGCAGCTGGTTCTGGGGACATTCTGTTCAATAGCAATATAGGCAAGCCCCATATTTTCTAGTAATCAGATTAAAAAGATAGAAAAAAACAGGTGACGTATGTTAAAAAACCACCATTTCAACGTGTTGACATAAAAATTATCAATAAGATACTTTACATTTTTTCCATATTAAGTTCTTGAAATCTGGCCTGTATTTTATAGTAATGGCACATTTCATTTGGACTGGCTACACATCAAGTGTCCAGCATCCTGATGTGGCTGATGGCTGCCATGGTGGGGAGCTCAATTCTAGAGACTCTGCCAGCACACTTGGCTTTGTTGGAGGGCCTGACCATAGGGTCTAGGTAGACTGGAAGCACGTGCAGCCAGGAGCACCTGGTATTCCTGAAGGTGTGTGGCAGCTGGGTGGGGGCTACAGCCGAGGTGTCGTGATGGACAGGAGTGCTGGAGACCTGGAAGTACGGTCCAAGGGGGAGTTTCCAGAGTCAGAGGTCGTGGAAGTGGGGCAGTTTCCGAGGCTGGGGGCTGTCAAGAGATAGTGGAGTTATGACACTTGCCTGAGGTGCTAGAGAAATGCTCAGGCCTCTGTTGTTAATGCCTATGAAACCATCTAAGATGCTAGCACGAATTGGGGCAAATGGACAAGCTCTTAGATTGAGGCTGATGCTTTTCAAGGATCCAGGACCGCCTCATTCTGATGTGGTGAGATCAGAGCCAACAGTGTCCATTTGTGGCTCATCTATTAAATATTAGGAAAGTCAACCATTCTTAATTCTAATTTTTCAAAAGGAAGATTTCAAAAGGCAAGAAGTGACAAACACAAATTTAACCAGCATGCTTTCTGTTGTGTTATTGAGTCCTCAATGAAGGTGTTAAAAAAGGCACACGTTTTATGCTGACCTCTTTGAAAAACACTTGTGGATTTTACCATTAATAAGTCCCCTTTGGTTCTCACTCTCCAATTAGTTGTGTGATCACCTAACAGTATTTTGATCTGGACTGTATTTCTTGTTTTAATGATTAGCGTTTCATACCTTAGATTCTTTGTGAAAAGCAAGATAAATTGCCTTTATTTCTTCCCCTTGATCAGCCACACATAGCGCTCCATGAAGAAAATGATCAGATTTTTTACTCTCAAATGCCTGCTGCCTGACTTTTGAGCAGAATACATACTCGTCTCATTTTTCAGATGGGTAAACCAGACCTTCAGCAATTACTGGACTTGTATAATTGACTCACTTGCCAAAATAAAAACCCAGAGAATTTGCTTGATAAAAATATAGGGAAATGGTATTGTGGTTTCTAAGTTTCACTTTTGATGAAACTCAATCTTTGAAATGATTGAATTTTGTAAAGAAGAGATTTTGTTTATAATTCACCATTGTATTCACCACTGTGTCAGATTCTGACACATTGCATGCACTCAATAAATATTTTTGAATGAATGAATGAGTTGTATCATTTCTTCATTTAGTTTTATGTAGATGGTCAAGTCACTTTTTAGGTTTTAAAACATTTTTAAGTTCAACATTTTTTCAAAAAAAATAGTTCCTCATATATTCATATGTAGGCTTTTTAAAACAGAAAATTATTTTTTTGAAATAATGCAAAACAAAAAATACACACAATCCTATAGGAAATATAATACTATCTTCTCCCATTTGTTCTGCACGTTGCCTTTTCACAGAACACTGTGTTGAAGATCTACTCATATTAAGCACAGATAGTTCTACATCACTTTTTTTTTTTTACCATTTCATAATATTTGGTAGTTTGGCTGGATCATAGTTAAGTTGGTCATTGACTTAATTAATGGTATCTAGGTTATTCTCAGTTGTTGCTGTGTTAAGATTTGCTGCACTGATCACCTTTGCACATTGCCTCCTTAAGTGTCTGATAGTTGTTTCTCTAGGTTCATGCTGGCCAGTAGAATTGCAGTTTATAGAAATGCCTCATTTAAGTTTTTTAGGATATTGCCCAAATGCCCTATAGAGTAAAACTACAATTCATATTTTTACTGCCCATATCTTTGCCTACATTTAATATTAATGGACATTATTTTTACAAGCCTTTTGGATGAAAAATTATATCTACTTCATTTTGGGGAGGTAACTTTGTTATGGCAAATACATATAAAACAATGAATATAATGTACATATATATATACACATACAATTTGAATATAATTATAAAACAAACACCCAAATACCTGCCACTCAATTGAATATTACTTTAGGAGCATTTTGTGTGACACTTCCATTTATGGAGCAGTAGTTCATTCATTTTTGCCCCAGTATATGAATATACCATGGTTTATTTTATGTTTTTCTATTCTGTAATAATGGACATTTTGATCATTTCCTGTTTTTTCCTATTATGAATTGTGTGCCTATGTGCTTTCTTGTGTATGTCTCCTGCGTATATGTGCAAGAGCATTGCTAAGGTATAGCAAAGCCATGAAATTGCTAAGTCCTAGGGTATAGTAGTGACGCTAGTTATCCACCAAAATCCACCTTCTTCATCTTCACACATGGACATTCAGCTAGACGACATTTCCCAACCTCCCTTTTAGCTGGATGTGGCTATGTGTCTAAGTTCTCACCAGTGGAATTTAAGCAGCTTTCCATTCTGCTACTTTAGGATAAGAGCCTCCTGGCAGCGGGCAATACCTCCTTCATGCTTTCTTCTCTTTTTCCACACTAGACAAAATTCAAACGTGGTGGTGACCCAACTTCCACTTTGCAGTTCCTAGAGAGAACGGAGTACCTCAATGACAATGAGGATCAAAGCTGTGCCACTTCCATTCTGTAGGTTGTCTATTTGCTCTAATGATAGTTTCCTTGGCTGTGCAGAAACATTTTAATTTTATTAGGTCTCATTTATTTATCTTTGTTGCTGCTGTGATAGCTTTGGGGGTCTTCTTCATAAATT